>VXAV01004367.1:467494-477551 GCA_013399715.1 Alectura lathami
TTTTTTTTTTTTTCCATTTTCTTTGAAGTAAAACTACCAATTAAGGAGGAGGACTGGCCACATAAGCTGAGGAATCCATATCTTGACTATTACTGTGTTACTACTGTGTTACTACTAATAATAGTCTACCACGATTTTTGTTGGAATTAAATCAGTGATCTAAAGAAGACAGGATTCTTCCCATATTCATTAGAGATTAAGTCATCCAGCTGTTAACAAACAACACACAAAGAAGCTAATGCTGTGTCCAACCTCACAGCATGAATTAGGAGCAGAGCTGGAAATGCAGTTTGGTAGTTTTGGGGGCTAGATTCAGAAGGACTTCCCCTGCTACAGTGCTGAAGGCTGTAATGCTTCACTAACTCAAGTGTCTGGCTGCTGGCACGGGATCCAGCATTTTGCATTATGCTCCTTAAATAACGTCCAAGGGGAGCAAAGCTCCTTAGGACAGGATCCAAGCCAACCAGTCAGTTCTTGGGTGCAGAAAGCAACCTGAGGCTCTTGCAGTAATTGTCACAGAGCTGCTGCCCTCTGCCCCAAGCACCCTCCCAGAAAAAGCTGACAAGGCTGGGGAACACTTGCATCTGAATAGCTGCGAGGCAAATATATGAACTCAGTGTCAAGCTGCTAAGCACAGGCAGGACAGTGGTACGCTGGGCTGCTGCTGGGCAGCAGCGAAAATGTGATGCCTGGGGAGCTCTGCTACCTGTGGAGTTCAAGCGTCCTCCAACTTGACACATTTTTCAGTACTCATGGTGAGGAAAGTCTGGTCTCACAGATGTTGGAGCATCCCTTATGTACAAAGGGATAGCTTCTGGGTAACTCTGAGCACACCTGGCACAGCTGCCTGGAAAAAGCATGTCCGTACGCCCACCCCGTGTGACAAGAACACAGCACTGGAGATGGGAATGCTGGGCTACCTTAAACCAGGTCAGTGGAACAGGTGTCAGCAGCTCTAGGTATGTACAAAGTATTTTCTGATTAGTTTGACATCTGTTTTATGACCACCCCCTCCCTCAGACCCTCCAGATCCTGAACTGCTGCTTGACCTACACAAGCTCGAGGCTGAACTCAGAGTTGCATGTTCATAAAACTTCGGTGGAGATGACACCCATGGTTGAAATTAAAAATGGAGTTATCTCATTTTGCAAGCCTTCCTTACTCAGCAGACTGGCTACTTGGTTTTCTTTAAAAAAAAAAAAAAAAAAAAAAAAATCATTTAAATTATTTCCCTGTTTAAAAAAAAAAAAAAGAAAAAGAAGACAAAAAAAAATCAACAACTGGGAAAACATAGCAGAAAATCAACTTTGGAGGATGTGGTTATCATGAGATAATCAAGCCCTGGGGAAATGAGACGCACCTGGCTCTGCTGTGCCTTGCTGTGCCCTTGAAGGATGATTAACTCCAGCAGTCACACATGCCTTCCACCCCCAGAACCCACTGCAAAAACAAACTGCTGTCCTCTGATTCCTTGTCGTATTGCCCTTCACTGCACAAGTGACAATTGGCCACAACATTTGGAAAGCTGTGCAGGAAGTCACAGACTCAATCACGTTTGCTTGACTGGCAAAATACCTCTTCACGAACAGCGTCTCTAAAACAAAGCTGAGTGTAATGAGAGGCTCTTTGGGTTTCTGATATAATAATTAATATATATGATTATCTGCTGATGTCTGTGTGTCAGGCATCGACACTTTGCAGCTTGTGCTGCAAATACAAGGGTTGCCTTGAAGCAGGAGATGGGAGTGACATCCTCTCCTTGGCTGAAGGTTTGCATCGTGATCCTTCCATGTTTCAGTTTAGGGTTCTGTAATGGGAACACACGACTCAGGTTTAACTGGCCACAAATGAAAACTAGAGCAATGCAGTTTTAGATCCCAGATAAGCTGCGACTTGAGCTGAAAAAAAAAAAAAAACAAAACCAACAAAACTGGAGTGACTTGATTCCTCAACCTGGAAAGTGGAGAAGGGCGTAAGAGGGGTTTCCTAGCAAAGAAGGGCTGCAGACCAGGAGGCTCTTGAAGCAACAACAGCTACATCAGGGTGGGTGGTGAAAAATGACAGAATTAGACAGGCTTGGAGCAAAGGAAAGAGGGGAGAGTAGGGAGAGGGGACTGAAGCATTTCAGATATTTTGTCACTTGACCCATGCCTGCTTCTCCCAAGGAAAAATCTTGGCTACCCATAATCCTTTTGCTGTTGGCACAATGCATGCCCCTCTTGACTCTGGAAATCTGGAAAGTGGTCTCAAGGGAAAATATTTTCATTAGAAGTCACCGGCTGGTACCTAAGCGAGGTGGAAGCCTCGAGCCTGATGACAGTTGCATCTCCTTCCTGGTCCTGGGCTCAGCCTGACATGCCCTGACCAGTGGCAGGGGATGACTCACCCCAACACCTTCAGCTTCCGAGCTGGTCACAGCCTTGCCCCCTTAATTAAAGAACTTAATTGAGCTCATCAGCTTGGTATCTAATGGAATTCATTTCAAATGCTCCTACATTTGGAAGAGAATGGCATCCACTGTGTTGCATGTGGGCAGAAGGTAAAGGCTGCTCTGCAGCAGACAGCAGGCACCTGACGACACTCACTAAAGCCTGACTGGCATTGGCTTGCAAGACTCATCATGAGAGATGTTTTTCACATGCCAGCCACCCTGTGTTTCCCCACCTCACATATTTCAACTGACATCATGTACTTTGGAAGGGTTCCAGGTTCTATTAATTAAGCTATTATCTTCTCTCTTTCTCTCTCTCTCTCTTTTTTTTTTTTTTTTTTAACAATTTTGGTTTATTGAAGATCTCGTAGCTCTGAGGAATCCATTGTTTATTTTAATTAGAAACGAGGATTTGTCTGGAAATATGTATGTGATGCTAGTTTCAGTAACCATGCTGTGGCAGGATTTCTGTAATATTCCCAGGTGAAAATGAAAATGTTGCTAGCTTGAAACTAAGGTCATTAAAATATCTCTCATTTCAGCTCAAACTGTAACAAATAATCAGAAAATCTTCGGTTAAGACCAAACTGAAGATCAGCCTCATTACAAATACATTTATTAACTCAAATTCACTCATGGCTGGTTACATCTAGGACACAAGTGCACAATCGTAGTTATGGCCATAACAGGATTTCTTTGTTAATTTGACAGTTTTACTGCAGAAAAAACACAAAGGAAGGATTCTGCCCTGACCCTGCAGCCAGGTGTTTGCAAATGTTCGTGCTTCTAACATTTAGGATCCTGCTAAATGCATTACCAGCCAGGAGATAAGACCCATTGCTACTGTTAATAATTACTTAATAATTATTAATAATTACTGGGGTTATTCTATAATTAGTCAGGTTACCTAGTTACTCTAAAGTCTTAGACAATCTGCAGAAGCTGCAAACGGCAGCTCTCCACCCCTCTCTGCACTACCAGGATTCCTTGCCGAAAAAGATGCACACGTCCCGGTCCTGAAGGCCCAGCCTCACAGCTCTGACAACGTTTGAGCCACGTGCACACACCTCAGGACCTGAGCCTAGGGCTAAAGGCTGTGTGTCCCCAGCGCACACACCCAGAGGCTACCTGCTTGCCAGGCAGGGCAGCCTGGGACCACACAGCTGGCTGTGTTTGCCTGCTGAACCGCCCAGTGTTTGGAACTGGCTTTAGAGAAGAGCAGACGATTTCTCCATCCTTGTGATCAATCACTTCGTACAGTTTGGATTCATCCTCTTAGGGAAGTTCACTTGGGGGTGAAACAATCATAGCCTCCAAGGGAACATCTTACTGCTCACATTTTTTTTCTCACTTAAAAACATTGAACGTTGATGTAGGGAATTCTCTGAAAACCACAAATATACATTTGAAGAGTTTAATCTAGTCTTGGCTCAGCTGTAGCATTTCGATTACCAGAGAGAAGAAAGCAAGGAGCACGAATGAAAGATTGCCACTTAGGATCTTGCTGCTTAGTAGAATGACTGATCTGTACCGAAAAGTGTTAGGTAAATTTCTCTGGGATGAGACAAGCCACAGTTCCTAGTCCTAATGTCAGCTAAGAAAGGCAAGTTCTCTTTGTTTTGCATTTATTCTGTATTATCTACAAGCACAATAAGCTTCACACATTGTACATCATCATTTAAATTGTCAGACCCTCTGTCCCTGTTCTTTTCATGACCAGGTGATCTGCTGTTCTGCCTGGAAAAGTGACTGTGATGCTGAGAGTTCTGAATTCTGCTCAAGGCTGGAGCAGGGACAATTTTACAAGGCAGGACCAACAAGCTTGCTCTCCATTTCCAGTTCAGTTTGCAGTGAGCTCTTTAGCAAAACTCCTTCTTTTGAAAAATGACCCTGACATTCACGGCAAGATTTCTGAGCAGCCATTGCCTGTATTCTTACTGACTACCATGGTGCACATACACTTGGGTTGCCCAGGAGAATTTGTTTTTGTACGGAAGCCACTCTGCTGTAACAGGAAAAACAAACAAAGCTGCCTATGAACCTTTCCTACAACTAGGCAAAGTGAAGAATGCCCTGTCCGCCGAGGGAAGCACCTGCAGCGTTTAGGTCATACTGCCTTACCCTCAGCCTACAATGCGCTCTGAAGCCCACCAAGGAGGTGTTAGAACAGTGTAAGCGCTGCCAGCAGCAGCGATTTCATTTGGCCTGACAAGAGCAGGAAGAACTTACAGCCTGTGCTTCCAAGGTGGCTCTTCATGTGATGTGATCAGCAGATACATGCCTTGATCTCAGGGCTCCTGCTCACAGAGGTAAGTTTTCCTTGGGAGGTGAAGCGTGAAAGATTGCACAAAACTGCCCCCTCAAAGAGCTGCTGCCACAAATGCAATCAGTTTTCGAAGTAGTATCAGTTTGGACAAATTCTTCTATAAAACCCCAGGAAACGACACTGAAATTCAGTTACTACCACAGTTCTGCAGCAAGTGAAATTTTCCTTCTCGGTGATGTAAATCCTGGCTCCCTGTCTCCACTGGGTCTGGGTCTCTATTAGACATGACTTTCAAGGACTCTTTCTAAACACGCTGGACTCTTCTGCTGACTCATCTCCAAACCAGACCAGGTGGGTCCCATTAATTTCAATTCAGGAAGTTGAAATATGGAGAATGTCTCCACAGTCAGCCAAATATTTTGGCAAGGAGAAGCCTTGGAAAGGAGCCAGTTCAGGAAGCAGCTCAGGATAATAAGGTTTATATTTGTTGGTGAAGTGAAGGAAAACCCCAAGGTGCAGAGTGATTTGGGTGACTCAGCCTGCTTATAACCTCCCACAACAGCCATGGGCCCAAGCCATTGTCTTTCAGTTCACATCTAGACCTGAATATCTGGTCCAAAATAGATATTCAGAGTACAGAATTTAAAGCAACCATTAGAATGTGATAATTTAAAAAATAAGATGGGGGAAAGTTGCTCTTTTCCAACCACATTGCTGTGAATTTGATTCCAGCTAACGTTTGGGTTTCCCTATCATTCTTGAGAAAGATCCAATTATTTTACTTTCATTTGAAAAACTGGCTACTAAAAGTGAGCTGAGTGGTTTTTCCTACATCAGTTGGCCAGATGGTAAAGAAGTAGGGTGAATTTCCCAGAAAAAGAAGAAGAATTTGGAATGGTGGAGGAATTAAGTTTTTTTTTTTTTTTTTTCCCTTGAGAGGGTAAGTGATAAGGCATTTTTCTCTTTCTTTGGAGAAAAAACAGAAGATAGAGTTGGAGATGAGTGAAGTAAGTGTAGGAGCCCAGATCTCTGATTTATTAACTACTTTTCAGTCTTGTTTCTACACCACAAGAATTTTGCAAAACATTCCTCAAGAGTAAGATTTATCGAGGTATATTGGATGAGGGGTTGACGAAGAATTGAGGGAAAAGTCCCACTCCATTCTGGCTGGCCACTGGTCTGACATCCATAAGCAATATCAGCTTCCATGGCTAATGATATGAGAGGGAAACAACTAGAACAACTTGTAACTGCCCTTGACTCCACAAACCAAAAGGCAAAGCTTTCAGCTTAAGTCTAGAGTGAGCATGGAAATCTCATTTTTTGGTCCAGAGTGAGACATCTCAACTGGCTTGTAACTATGCTCCATTCATAAACCTAGATCCACAACTACAGCATCCATTCAAGAGAAGAAATAGTAAAAATGGTAAAGGTTGTTTAAGCCTCGTGAGAACATAGTTGTGCCTGTACAACAGCAGGCTTACTTCTGGAGGTAGGGCTTTTCAGTGATCAGCATTTCAAGGCAAGCTGCAGGCATAACAGGTAATTCTGGAGCTTTAAATTTTGAGTTTATGGAGCTTTCGGTTTATGGAGCTTTGTTTGCTTCCTCACCTTTTTAAAGTGACTATTTAGGGAATTGTTAGCTATAGAAATGCCACTGGTGCTGCTCGTACTACTGCCTTTCAGCTGCTCTGTAATTGGGAGGGTGGTGAGTCCAGATCCGCAAAGGACAGGCAGATTTACCAGAAATACTGGTAGTGGTTCGAGCTGTGACACCTCACCCCCTCCAAGCCACCATGAAGTCAGCTCCCAGGCATGCAGGAGTTTCACCTGAAGAGTGAGGCTGCATGAAAACCCTGTTTTTTGATTTGTGTGGTTTTAAAGTCCCCCTTCTTCCAGTTGTGCCCCAAGTACTGCATAGTTCCGTATTCAGCTGATGCAGAGCATTTCCAGCTCTGCCCCCAGGTTCAAGGGAACAATCGTTTTGACCTTTTCTCATTTTCTTCCCCCACACATATATACCAAAATACCAAACTGGATTTAACCCTTGTTCAGCTGAGGCCCTGAGGGCAGTTCCTCCATTACTGTTGTTCAGCCTAGATGCTTCCAACACACAGAGCTAGCTTCCAGCACTGAGAATCTTGAAACAATTTTCTTTTCCATTCCATCTCTTGAATGTAAAGAGGGTGAGTAATCCTTCCTAACAATTGAGCCCCGCTTATATCCACAGCAAATAGAAACACAATCCCAGTAGCCATGTACTTGCCATTTGACAAGATATGACACATCTGACACAGTATCTGCTGTTTTGCTCAGTCTGGCAGACTATCGTTTCCTTGCAGAGTTTCAGTAATAGATTTATAGACCCATTTAAAGCTGTCCCTCAGGGGCTACTGAACAAGGAAAATGGTGCCTTACTCATAAAGTTAAGGATACTTGAAACAGAACCGAGCTCCTTTGGAGCCAGTGGATTTGAACTGCATCACTGTAAAGACAAAAACAAACAAACAAAAATAATTGCCCACGCTACAGGAAATGATATATATATAGTATATAGGAAAAGCTGTTTCATAAAGATTATTTTTTCTTCACTTTAAATTTGATACTCTTTCACCTACTTAGATGACTAAGGGAAAAAATAATCAGGAGAGATTACAGTGAAACCACAAAGTTTGTCAGTGCCTTCAGTCTTTTAAATTCATTCTATGATTTACTTATTTTTATGACAAAATCATCAGTGATCCACTGCTTACTCTGTTCCCTGAACAGAGATGTTCAGTGCCCTGCCACAACAAATTGCATGAAGTAAATTTTTAAAACTCACTTTGTTTTTGCGTAAGTCCTGTTCTCATCTGTTGTAAGCACGAGGACTGTTTTGGTAAAAGTTTAGATGAAAAAAACAAAGGGAGTTTTACTGTGGCAGAATCGTGTCTAACAAGCCTAGTTTTCCATTTATGTGGAGTTTGCATATGCTTTTCTTTGACATAGGCTTGTTTGATCCATTGGGGTAAGCATAAAATCATGACAATAGGCTTTAAAGGACAGGTGTACTCATTTCTAATAACAATAATAACCATAGTGGTCTCCCCATTTTTCATATATGAGAACAATCTTGCAAAGGCAGATGGACTTCTATGGGATCTTAAAGTTGCCTGGTATTTTAGTAATTCTAAAGATAGACGCTTCTCCAGATTGAGACTTAACACATCTGAAGAAGTTGAAATGTTTTCTCCCCTCAATAAAGCCTTACAGAACTAGATCGCCACAATAAATGCTGAGAAACAGACAAAACTGAACAACCTCTCCTGTCATCCCAGCTTCTAGATTCAAAGCTGCTCTGCAACAGGTTACAGCAGCCAAACACTGAGGTACACACCTGGCTGCTCTGGCCAAGGGATTTGCTAATTCCTACTGGATTTGGCATTCTGTTTCTGTGATAAAAGAGTATTTTCACTGTGTCTAAAAGAGTTATCAGCTGGCAGCACTCTGAAACACTGGTCTGCTGATAACAAGTCAGAGTCTACAGCCATGCACCTCTCACCTGGCTGGTGGCCACCATTCACACCGAGCTTCTACACTAGGAACAGAAGGAGATTTGACTCCTTCACCACCTTCTTGGGCCAACAGAAGCTTCAAGCTTGTTGTGATCTACACTTACCCTTGCTGTGTGCACATCTCTTTGAGGTGTGTTGCTTCCATTTCACAGATTTACTCTTACTGTTGGTTTAGCTTCTAGCCCAACTCCTGTTTTTTTCCAAGGCTGCTAGGAATCACTGACTGGTTCCTCCACTGGTTTTCCCAGATCAAAATATCATCTACGCAAACCTTTGTACGTTCTATACCATCAAACAGTTGTTGTATTTTCCTTTGAACACCTCAGGTGTTGAACATAACCCAAAGCACAGTCTGAGGAAGCAATGTCTCCCAAAGGGGGTGTTGAATGCACAGAAATGTGCACTGTATTTTTCTAAGGGCACCTGCCAGAACCCTGCTGACACATCAAGCATAGAAAAATATTTGCCATCAGCCATCTCTTCCAGAATTTCTTTGCCATTTTACATGTTTATTTAGCTCACTCGAGTCTGTATGTAAGCAAAATGCTGCACAATGTAGGCCTACCCTGACAGCACATTGATGGAGAAACAGCAAGCAAGTAGCAAACCGCCAGGCTGAGCTTCTGGCTCTCCCTTCAGCAGCAGGACGCTGTCCCAGAAGTAGATCTAAGGAGGGGTTGCATTGCTGCAGGTCTCTACCGTTTTCTCCAAAGGCTACCTTCAAGCTCTTCCTTAACTGCTTAGGTTTCTTGCTCTTCCAGGAGTTCCCTCCCTAAAAATCATTATCACTCTTTTCTATGATTCTATGATGAGCCTACACAAATCCTTGCTGGAAATAAATGTCCAATAGTAATGCTCAGTTTTGCCCATTTAACTGTTTTCCACTGTTTTTTGTTATTTTTTGTTTTCAGTGTGAATATCATTATTCCCAGCGCTAGCTTCGATTTGTAGGCAAACTAAAATGAACAAATATCCTACGCACTTTCAGGTCAGTGGTCCATTCATCTTATGCTGCAACGTTTCCGACCACCTTTGTAAAGAATCTCTTCATATCAGACATTCCCCAATTCATAATGCTGAAGTATGCTCAAAACTTCTTAAGGCAGAAGCTGTAGAGACCGAGGTGATAACAGCACAGGTCTCCAGTTCCACTGCTGAATAAAGGCTGGGATGCGTTTATTTGCTCCTCTGTTGTTTGCAGGACATACAAGCTGTTCAACAGGTTAGGATTAGCTTTCCACCTAAAACTAACCTCACGTGGACCTATAACACTCCGCTCTGCACACAGACTCCAAAGCAGGATCAAGACTGTCATGTATTTGCAGTTGTCTTATTTTTGAAACATCTATATTTTCCTTGGATGCTAGCAGACCTATTTTCTTTTGCAGGGAAATGCGTGACATATGGCCTAGTTTTTCCCTTCAGAAAAGGCATAATGCCATCACTGAGCCATGATTGCACAGTTGTTAAACAGCAGGGATTATCGGGCAGGACAATATTAAGTGGTATTTAACAGCAAGACCAAAGTTCCTTGTCAAATGCTTGACTTAGTGTTCCTTGATTGTTAGCATCCCAGCAATGAGACCTTTTGCACTGAACCATTTTTCATTTTGACAACAAACTACCGCAGCTATCCAATGTTGCCTTGCTGGAGCTGACAGCAAAGTATTTTTGTGGCAGAAATATTACTACATAGTGGGGTTGAGGGCTGGAGGACAGGCGGGTTTATCCCTTTCCTTTCGGAGTGCAACGGCATTCCAAGCAGTAGGTGTCCTGAGTCACTGCCTGGCTAATGTACTCAGTATG
>VXAV01004367.1:477931-506398 GCA_013399715.1 Alectura lathami
ATAAAGTGGAAGAAAAGTGGTAACTTAATGAATGTTTAATCTTCAAGGGAGTATGGACTTCAGGACCGTAAATCTAATCGAATGGCTCTATATTCTAATGTCAAAAGCTGGCATCTTATGCCAGCAAATTTTACATTTTCAGATGAGAAATCTAGTTTTAAAACCAGTTATTCATACTGTTAAAAGATGAGATGTGGCTTTGGAGAAAGCTATGAACTATGTCATTTCCAAGAGTCTTGCCTAGTGACAGATTTATTAGGGGGTTTATCACTCCTTTTCCACCCCTTTTTGTATGTACACACTCCCTCTGTACTTCCAGGCTGGAAAATTTCCATGAAAATTTGATAGTGAGGTACTCTGGAAACAAACATGAAGGCATAATGTTTTCTATAGTAAAAGAAAAAAAAAAAAAAAAAAAAAAAAGTCTGCTCTCCCTAGTTTTGATACTTATTTTTTAAGTTCCTACTTTTCTTTAACTTCTCTTTTCTTGACCTTTCTCTTTAAAAAGGAAAGCAAAGGCCAACCTTAAAATCACACTTTGCGGTTCATTCTTTTAAAGTAATTCCAGTAAGATTCCTGGAGAAACAGTTCCATTAAGACCTGACTTTAATATACAGTTTTATTTTTTTGATCTTCCCTCATCAAAAAGGGATTTTCTGGACCTGGTTATCTAGAATTTGTGGCTTTGAGATAACAGCTGGTGCACATTCACATCTTTCAGAAATATAACAAAGATCTTCTGAAAATCCTGTTCAAGTGAGACATCAATAAAAGCCTTTTCTCCCCTGTTCTCCACAATACAAGACCTTTGTCTTTTCAGATAAATAAAGGAAACGTTGGAGATCTCCAACAGTTTTAGTGCACTGAACATTTTTGTACTTGTTGATTTCTGTATACAGTAGGTTATCATTTACCACTCAAAACATCTTGTTCTTTGGAAACCTCATCTGTGCTCTGAACAAGTCTTGTTCCCTGTGCTTCTTGATTTACCCCAGAAGATTGCAATACTGTGCTCCAAGCTCTACAGACAGCATTATGAAAAATGCTGAAGATGAAAGGTAATCCAAGTATCATTCATCCTAATAAATACTTTAATCGATTTACCTTATCATTCTGAGACAATATTAAAATTGTAGTCTCATTTTAACATAAATCAGTGAAGTCCTCTGAAGGGTCTAATCAAATTCAATGTAAAATTGGAAAAAATATCTATTATTCTGAACAAAGAAAACAAAGATGAAGATTTTCAATTGCTCTGACAACATTGCCAATCTCAGAAAGATGCAAAGTCTGTTCATCCCGAATGATTAGTTAGATGTTACAGTTGTTTTCCCTTTCTCATCCATCCTTTCACTCAAATCATATGGTACAGAGTTCTTTATCAGACTTCACGCTAGCAAACACTGAAGGCATAACATTAACTGCAGAAATAGCTCCTGAATTGCACTCACCCCCAATGCTTCTTTCAGTAAAATAAAGGAAAATCATCATCAATAAAAAACAGACTCAATCCTGTAATTAGGAGCTAGAGAACAGAGAGATTCTATGTTTTCGTGCCTATAAAATGACATTAGACATGGCTGGGTATCACGTGACTTGGAATTAAAGTAAAATAATCTGCATGCACTTTAAAGCCACAACAAAACCTCCTAATTTGTATCTGAAGTACAGATTTAAAATGAAATTCTACACGAATTCCCAGAGACTGACCCTGGACCACAATTTTATCATTGCATGTACGCATATCTTTTCCTAGCTCCATAAAAAAGTAATCTCTCTTGCCAGAATATGTGGCTTCCAAAGTGTATCAGCTGTTACAGGAATTGTATAAACTCAGGTTGTTCTCAAGTAATTTAAAAGAAAAAAAAAAAAAAGAAATAAAGTAATTACCTTTCTAAAAATGGATTAAAAACATCACCTTTGCTCCAAAAGTCTTTGAATGCTGTGGTCTTTATTAGTATTCAAACAAGTATCTGAATGCTGTAGTTAGTCTGTAATGTCTATAATGAGTAAACCTAAAAACCTGTATCTGGATAACCCTTAAATTAGGGATGCTTGAGGTCTGGAGCACGGTCAAATTGTACACTTTGTGGTCTGGGCACCATCTGGATTCCCTTCACACCTATCTCCTCTGTGGATGCACTTGGTTTTGGGTGCTCACTGCCTTTTGTGCTGCGCATACTCCTACAAACACAACTGGGAGCAGCTCACCTTTAGGAGCTGAGCTGATCAACATGAGGACCCTTCAAAAAGCTCTTCAAAATGCCACCCATACAGGTTTGTTTGTTTGTTTGTTTGTTTTTTATCCCGTTGCAGCTATCCCAACAAGAAACCCTCTGAATCTTGCAGCAAATCTCCCTAGGCTACAGCACCAAGGAGTTCCTTGTGGGGAGGTGCCTAATTAATGACCAGAGAGACACAGAGCTTCCTGCCTTGGCACAAATCATATCCAGAAGTTGAATGAAGCATCAAGATCTCTCTGCCAGCAGTGGCTCAGTTAAAAGTTTAAACAATTCAGATGTGCCCTAAAGCAAAAACTGCTGGCATTTCCTTCAGTGGACGACGCTTCAATAGCTTGGGTGAAAATGAGGCACTGAATTTGTACCTTGGATGCTTCTGGCAAATTTTCAGCCGCAGACACCTCAGGGCTTTGTCCAGCCTGAGACTGCTGGAATACAATATTGCACATGGACTTTTAGAGGAATAGCAAAAATCTTTCATTTTGCAAGCCTTATTGCCAAGAGAGAGTACAGTTAATCTCAGCACTTTGAAATTACCTGTTTTCTCCACCAGACACAAACCACCTCCAGTGTTAGCTCCAGGAGAGCTGCCACATTGTGATGCACACAAGATCAACATCCTGCTGTGCTTCATTTATATATGCTTATATCTTTTACAGCTGCAGGCATACAGGTGTAACTTCATAAACGTTTATTTGTGAGTGAATTCAAGGAAGAATACGGTAAATATTTTGAAGTGACTGTTCTGCACATTTCGGGTAATACTGATGACATACAAACAGCCTCGTTCTGTGTGATCATATTCAGCACAAAAGTAAGCAGCTGGTTATTTTAAAGTACAGAGTGTTCAACATATATAAAATATATGCACACCTCTGAACATTGTAAGACACACACGAAAAAATATATTGCTTTGTGAGCACCCCAACAACTGTTCCATCAATGCACCTTCTTACAAAAACCTCAAGATATCACAGGAACATTCATAATTTTAGCCATCTTTGATCAAGAGAAAAAAAAAAAAAAAAAACAAGAAGGAGGGTTATGTACAGCAAGAGGTCCATAAGCATTAGGAAAACAGGTGATCCATAAATCTGTGACAAGTGGTGTGTGATAGTGAGGGCTCTTCTGACATGAGTTAAAGCCCAGCATCCGTTACCAAAGGGTCCTCCGAACTATTTCTAAGTCCTGTCCCCACCCCAAGTTACATTTTTCTCTTCTTTCCTCCGAAGCCGCAAATCTGGAGGGTTCTCAATGTGAGCTGTGCCCATGTCAAAATCACTTCACACCCACAGGAAATTTTTTTAATATGAATTGGGCTTTAAAATCTTTACCTTGATTGAGTGAGAATATAAGACGGGACCGTAGTCAATGTGTTGTTTGTATGCATCGCAATGAATACTGCGACCTGAAGGCTATCTGCTACCAAGGTAGCATAAGCACTAATTCACACGTTAAAAGCTTCCAAAGAAGCTCTTTATTCAAGGCAGAATTTTTTAAATGAGCAAAGCAGTGTCATCTAGCAGCACACATTCAGAATATACACAACTGTACAGGCTTTTCAGATAAACACGCCTCCAGGGAGTTTTTTTGCTAAAAACGGTGTTACCTACAGCAGGGTCTGCTGCATTATGTTGCTTTTCAGCAGACAGTGAGAGGGAAGCAGTTCAGGCTTGGAGTCAGCACCAAGAGAAGAACGGTGGGGACGCCACTATTCACAACCATACAACTCGACAACAACTTCCAACTCAATTCATTTTCAATTATTAAAGAAGTCAGTGGAACTTCTCCTGTAGTTTCAAATCCATTAGCTTCCCTCTTGCCATCACTTTAAGGATGAAAAAAGGAAAAAAGAGGGAAGAAAAAAAAAAAAAAAGGAAAGAAAGGTAACCACAGATTTTATGGGCTGACAACTGATGGCTGAGCTACTGGTCTATTGCCTTTGAGTGCAGGATCTCCATTACAGATACCGAAACTACATTTTACCCATAAACTACATTTCAACAGCATTGAGCCAGTAGACTCTGCAGGAAACAGTGGGAGCTGGTTCATCCCTGGGGAAGCTGAGAAGTCTCCAGGAAAGCTGGCCTGGCATAGCCACGAGTGCGTGTCACCTTCCGGCCTAACCAAAGCTCAGTGAGACTTGGCCTCCTGATGCAATTGGGAAATCACATCAGAAAAGAGATTAAGGTGCAGGTTCTCAGCCTCTTTCCTCTCCTGCCATTCTGGCTGAAGCAATCTCTCTGGATGACTTGATGTCATACAATACGCTCAGCAACTGGCTTAAAAATATAAGCGGCTTTTGTGTACAATGGGACGTGTGTGCACAGACCTGCAAAACCACACGGGTGGAAAAGCAGCCAGCTATTCTTCAAACCTAAGTGAGTCCTTTCCTCACAAAATCTCCTCAAAGCCCTTTCCAAGCATTATTTAATTTTATTGTACTTTGCAACATAACCCTCTGCAATATCTCTATCCAGCAGCTAGAAAGAGGATGGGGAAATGAAAGGTGCCAGCTGAAGGGTATGCTGCAGGCCCAGGTTGCTATCTTGACCCCAGTGCTTCAGCTGAGCCCTACAGGTAAGCCTCCTCCCATGCATTTCCATAGGTATCTCAGCAAATAAGAGCAACAAAATGCTTCTAGGACTGAAGAATTTTTTCATTTGCTTACTGTGCTGACCGGGAGATACAGGAGTACATTCAGTCATCTCGGCAGCTGACAAATTTCCCCACAGATCTTTTAGGGGATTTAACTGCCTTTCACTGAGTCCTTCCAAAGCAATATAAATGGTCATTTTGAATATCGACACATTTCTGTTTTCCTTAGGAAAATCTCCCTGGCCCTTTAAACCCCTCAAGGGTTACCTTTAAGCAATGGACACTCATTTCACATGAAAAAAAGGGCAGTCTCCCTTTAAAAGCAGCATTTTTTGGAAAGACTCCTTGTATTATCTCCTTTTGCTTGTGTCTGAGCTTTGATCTCCCAGCTTTCATCCTGGTGCTGGGAAAGCCAGCCCTTCGTGCTTCTGCTTGGAGCACATTGTTCCCCACCGAGCACTGCAGGCCATCTCTCAGCGAGCATCCTTGATCCGGCGAAGCCAGAGGCTCGCAGTAAGCCCCTCTGCTAACAGAACCTGTTAACGATGAACTCCTGGCATACGACACGACAGAGATGTTTCACATTCCAGCCTTTGATGCCTTTCGGACTTCGGCTGAAAGACATGGTGTCTTCAGACATGGTGTAGAAGGGATTTTGTGAGCAGGGAAACAGACTGAAGAAAGCAACGTGGTTGTTTAACAAATTATCAGAGGGGAAGTCTTACCCGAGGACACTTGGTAAGAGCTGGAAATGACACTCCTCCTTTTTAAATTTGTTCCCTTCTGGTTTGTTCTTGCTGGTCTGTCTCACCTTTGCAAAAGCATTGCTAGAAGAGAGATGGTAGGTGGAGGGTCTGAGCTGGCATTCACCATACATGTAGGTGTCCCACTACATCTGTGTATCAGAAAGGTTGTCACAGCCTCTATCTGTACTCAGGTAGCTACTTCTTTAGTAAATGCCTGCAATACATTGCCTTGAGATGTGATGGAAACTATGCCACTGAAGATGAAAATCGATCAATAAACCTGCTCACCTGGGTGACTTCCAACAGTTCTTCCAGCATTTTTTCCTATTATTCATCAATAGTGTCTACACAATTTGAGAACAATCTTGATTTTAACCCTACAGGTAGGTGTCACCCCATACTTTCAGTTAACATTTGGGATTATTACCTACGTATTTATTTATCCGCGTGAACGAGAAAAAAAGACTGATTTATCTTAACAAAATAAACATCATTAGAAATCTGCTGTCATTTGTTAAAACAAAAGAGCAAAATGAACAGCTAATTAGTCTCATGACTTATTTCCTACCCCCACCCTACCCTATTTTAAATAAAACCTGATGATGCAAAGTATTCCTTGGCTTCTTGCTCTGTAACCAACCAGCTCTCTGTGGAAAGAGCTTCTTTTTTTATGGCTGCGTATTAAAAGTAAACCAGCCCATGCCAGGTTTGGATAAAAGGCTATTTATTTTCAACCAATTTGATAGCTGCAGTTTTCGGTAATTGAATTTTCTGTGGTCAGAGAAGCAGTAATCTTAGAAACCAAATAAATATTTTTTAATAAAATGGAACACTGAGAAACCCTATAATAATGTCAAATATGTAGCCACTTATGGATGGATAAATATTTTAAGAAATTTACATCTCACCCAATGCTTTAGGCCTTAGGCTTCCCTGGAAATTTCAAACAACACTATTTTATTTTGGGGAGGGTACATGGGGGGAAAGGAGTGTATTTAGATAAAAACCTAAATATTAATCCTTCAGTTTGCAGCAGGTTTTATTTCCAATATTTGTGCAGTGGTTGCTGGTTTAATCAAGAAAATAAAAATCAAAAAATCTCTTCTCAAAATGCTGCAATAGCATGTTCCATTTCACACGATGCAGGTTGTAACAGAGTCACCTATGTTTACACAAAAAAGACTAATTCTGCTAGAAAAAACCCTTAAAAACTCTGCAGAGTTACAGATTTGTGTTACTGCTGTGTCTCCACAACAGAAAAGCATGATGAACCTTTGGGAAAAAAGTTTTTCCTGAAGCCTCTTGTCTCTTGAATAAATAAGAATCAATAAATAAGAATATGGAAGAATATGGTGTTTCAGTGAACACCCGCTCAGACCGGTTTCTCTGAATTAGGGGGCAGGGGGTGATTTGGATTTGAATCAGATATTCTCCATCAAGCTAAGGATGAACAAGAGAGGAAGAGAAAGAAAACAACGATAGCCTCACTCATGCACGTCCACTCAATAAATTACTTAAAGGTCATAATACAAATCCGAGTGTTTCTCCCAGCTCTAGGGTAAAAGTGTCTGAAAAGGCTGCTCCTGCTGAACACAGATGAAGGTACTGACAAACACTGCTTCAGTGCCAGAGGTAGTCGTGGAGGAAAGTTTCCCATGCTCTCAGTGTGCTAGACGCTGAAGGAGGCCGCATTTAGGAGACACCTGGGCCCAGGGGTCTGTACTATCCTGAATCCTAACCCAGTTCTCTGCTGCCACCAGTCACTTTGTAAAATCCCTCCCAACTTTCCCAAGCTCCTTTTCCAAGTCTGGTGTGTTTTCCTTCAGTTGGAGACTCTCTTGCTTTCAGGACATAACTATTTCCAATAAGAATGAGAAGGCATTGTGGGCTGAGTTTCAATGGTATGCAAAACAGAGGTAACTGCAGAGACAGAAATTGCATTTCCTGCAAGATGCAGCTGTGTTCCAGCGCCTGACCTTATTGTTCTCTTATGGTGACACCTGCTGGCAAACACAGACTCCTGTAACAACATCCAGAAAAGGATCAATTGCAAAATTAATTGGGCTTAGTGAGTACAGGCCAGATTTTTTTGTGAAATGATACAAAGCGGGATGGAAAGAAATGGAGGTGTTCAGCCTGAGTAAGAAAAGACAAAGGGAGCATACCTTGGATCTCCACATACACAAAATGCTACTACAAAAAGGAATAAAGTGTTCTCCTTATCCATGGAATAAGACCTAATAAAGGATCAATGCATATACTATTGCAGCAGTAAAGATTTGTGTAAGATACCCACAGGCTCCCAAGCGTGAAGCTAAAGCTGTGAAGTCTTCTTCATAACAACACAAAATTCTTCTTCCAGCACGCGTGCTTGTCCAAACCTCACCGATCCATTATTCGATTAAACCAGTCCTAGTTCAAACATAACCACTGCTTTTCAGTCCACCTTTTTTTTTTTTTTTCTTCATGTTGATGAAAACTGAAACCCAGGTGGTTTTCAGCATGACATTCTGTGGAAATCAGGTATGAAATTACCTGTTTATTAATGATGTGTCAGGAGAATGACACGCTAACAGCCAGCTCCAGCACTGGCCGTGCTAATGTAGGAATAACAGCTATGCATTATACACAACATGTATTCTACAGGACTGTAACTCTGCATCCCTAGAGGCACAATAGAAACCCACATGTTTTATCTCAGGATTTCAATCCCAGAGAGCCAAGGCTCCAAAATGGAAGTTAAGCATGTGCTTGGTCACTATTTCGCTGTATTGCCTTCTTGGGATTCATGTATGAGTCAACAACTAGCACCAGATGTGCAAAGACTGAGAATGTCACTAGTCAATGCTCCAGGCATAGAGGACCGCTGACGGTGGGATGGTGTCTTGCAAGGACATATCCCGTGGCTTAGCATCTCAAGAACCACTAGTAGTATCTGACTGGCATAGAGATGTAGCATAGTTGGGGGTCACATATAAAGATTATTACTTCAGGATAAAAACTCTGAGTTGTTTACACAACACGATGTCAGCCACACTGAAAAAGAGTAGAAATAAGTCATAATACACACTAGATGTCAAAGTAAATCCTGTTCACCATCAACATTCTTCGAAGAGCTCCAGAACATTTTCCAGTGAGTTTATCTCCCTGCAATAAGGTTAGTATTTCCTTCTCTTTCCTTGCTTTGGAAAAGTCTTGGAACAATACGTGGGTCTGTCAGCACGGAAGCAGAAAGGCTACATTTGACTACAACATTTACTGAAGACGTATGATGTAAATCACCATTGTGGATTGTTCCACTGTTGTTTCAAAGAGGAGGTTTTTCTTTCACGTTTGCAGACCTTATCCTCGAAGTTTTAGCCTTCACAAGGACCTTACAGCGTACGCTATCAAGAACAGTTGCTAACAGCTTTTCCAGGACATGGGGTCTTTGTTATGGAGACTTCATTTTACAATATTTGCCTTGTTCAACAAGGAAAGATGCCTCTTTGAGCTGCTGGTGCAGCTCTGGGGCATCATCCAATATTTATAATCTGTTAATCTTATAGCTCTAAATGAAAGATGGAAGAGACCAAAAATCAACCTTTGTATAAATGTCATTGATTCTGGGTTCTTTCATGGATTCTGGCATTGGATTTTGGCCAGTATTTTCCCTAGCCTCACTCTTTGCCTTTCAGAATATTTGTGGAAATGAGTAACGGGATCATTTGGTATTCAGCCCTGGATATGAATTATAATCTTGGTATAAGCTACATAGAAATTTAAAAGGCAAATTTTTCGCCTCAGAAACACACTTTTCTTCAAGCAGCCAGTAAAAAAAAAACAAAACAAAACAAAAAAACACACAACAGTGCCAGATTCAGTCCATGGCTTGCAGGAAAGCAACGAAGCACACTCATGTGCATTTGTGTGTGCGTACATACACACACAGATAGAGGAGGTTTGGTAGGCCCCACTTCAAAACCAGAACAAAACAACAAAGCGGTCCACACCAAATGAGAGGGAAAGCTTGGAAACTGTTCAGAAACCTGAGGGCATTCACAAGATCAGCATAATCAGGTACATAAATTTACATAGCATCTGCATCAAAAATAAAAGCTGGTTACCTTCATGTTCGCCTGTACCTTTATTGAATAAGGGCTATAATGCAATTAAATGTCTAAATACACTTTAGACCTTTTTTTCTCTGGGCCATTTCTTGGAATGATTTCTTTCTGCCCCTTCTGAGCTGTGAGCACAGTGGAGTCAGGCAGGACCCGTTCCATCCCTCCTCCGCGGGCAGCGCAGCGGGAGGTTACCCCACCCTGAAGGATGGGTACTCACTGGGGACTGCGTAAGACCTCAAACGTTAAGGAACACGCTTCTGTTTCGTCAGCCCAATGAACTAACAACCAGAGGAGACCTACAGAAACACCACAACACTGTCGCATTTAGCTGCCTTAATATTCCTGGGCATAGTGAATCTCAGTCTGAATTGGTTCTTATCTCTGACCTCACCAGCTCCCATTCAGATGCAAAAAGCCCAGACCAGAGTGACTCATTTTGGGTCTCAAGGCCCCAACACTTAAAAGCTCAGAAGGGTCATGCCGCACCGCTGGAGCAGGAGACTGAGTAGAATGGACCTCTTTACCTCCAACACCTTCAGCACATTCTAGTGCTTGTCTGATTCCCCACTCCAGCTACTCAGGGTAGCCTAAAGCACCCAGTCAGGTTCTGGGTGCAAAGCAACCAGCTAGGTTCTCCCTCCTCTCATCTCATACCTCTTCTTTAACTTCAGCTTATTTTAATCATTGCCAGCCTAAAATACCAGGAACAGCCATGTATTCATTCCCTTTGCAGCTGTTTCATAATGAAAATCCAAATGTCCCTTCCTGATCCAGAAAGAAACGGCAGAAGTCAGATCTCTCTTTGAGCTGTGCTGAGGCCTTTCTCGGTTCTTTAGCGCCACGTGTCCATCAGCTAAGGCACTTCCACCAACCAACGTGGTCTTTCCTCCAAAGCATTCCTTCACCCTCTGGCCTGGTGTAACAAGTAATTGCTTGAGTGTTGGACAGCCTGATCATCGACTGGAGTTAATGCCGTGCTGCTATGCCCAGACACCAGCATACTCTATCACCTTGTATTAAATTTGCAACTGATCCTACAAGCACAAGCCTCTTTCAGCTTGCACATGAGTTCAATGCCCAGGCATGCATGGTACAGGATTAGTAAGAGTTTTTCCATTATGTTCTCTGAACAGAAATGGTCACGGTTTGTGGAGGTCTCCCTTGAGGAAAACTTTTCTCTCCCGCCCACAAGTGTGCCCTGAACTCAGTTCTATGAGAAACAAACCATAATGCTCCTCGGAAGCACACAAAGGAAGGACTGCAGGCCAGTGCTTAGCTGGATGTGTTGCTAACCAGGTACACATTTTTCCCTCATGAGGAAACACTTCTTGATCAAACCATTATGCGCAGGGATGCTATCTATCAATCAATCTCATTTGCCTAATGTGCTGCGTGTAACTTATTCCCCTGTGAGGCAGCAGTCATGCAGAAGCATCCCCTGGCTGTATGCAGGGCTGTGCACAAATTATGTTTGCTCATAACAATTGGTACCCTTTCTGTCCATGGAAAAAAAGGGTAAGTTGAATGCTTAATCTTTTTTTTATTTTTTTTTTAAACTGTCCCTGGCCACTTTAAACCCTTGGATTAAACAGACCTCCTGCGAACTTTTGCTACTAACATTTGCTGAGCTTTCTGCTCCCCTCTAAAATAACAATAGCATCTATTCCTCAGAGGGAGGAGGTGGATAAAAAGGGAAAAGCCAGCACCCAACTAATTTTAGTAAGTACAAAAGGAGACTCCATGCCAGAAGAACATGTGGCATTTTTAGTTCACCTTATACTTTCCCCTTGGCATTTCAAGCCCTATTAACAAATAAAACAAACTGGGTTCAGAAAACAGATGAGTAAACATCTTTGATGTCTGTACTCTGTTAGTGATTCACCTTCCTTCCTTTCACCCACCACCCCAGGCCTCCAGTATATGAATATTTTTATCATTAAGGCAACAGCACTGGGACATGTTGTGGTAAATATCCAAAAACAAAACACGTGGCAAGGTCAAACAGCGTTTCCTCAGCAGCACGGGACCTCACCATTCACTCTCTCCTTGGAACAAAACCCCCAGTATCGCAGTGCTGAGGAAAAGAGAGCAGGGGAGAGAGAGGGAGAGCCAGGCTGGCACCAGAAATATAATTTAGTGTGCAGGTATTTGATTTGATAAAAAACCTACCTTAATTTAAAAAAAATACATATATGTATGTATATATATAATGGGTTTCTGACAAGGTTGTAATTCATTGAGAGGGGCCAGGCCTACAGTTTGGGTTTGACATGTCACTCCAACCTAAACCATGGCTGGTTTTACGTGATCCCCTAAGAGGGTAGCATGTTGCAGCTGGCAAAAAAATAAACAAACCTGAGCTCTGTGCTAACAGATTTTTTTTTTTTCCCTTTTTGATTTATGCCACGAGCAAAGGGAAAAAACAGTGACATATTTGTGAGTCACGGTTTCATCTGGCTCCTCCATGCTTGCAGCAGCGGTGTCCTGCCGAAGAGGCCGGCAGTGCAGAACACACAGCGACAGGCCTGGAACAGGCAGGAAGGGGAAGCAGAGGAAGGGTAACTGAGTTACTGAGTTTTTTTTTTTTTTTTTTTTGCAACAGCATCTCACATGCACACACATGCGAGATGTGTGAGATACCACTCCTCTGCAACCCCCCTCCAATTCCGCACCCCAACACAGCCCAGCTGCTGGGGCTGTCCCTCCTATAACTGGTCCATGGGAAATTATTGAATTCCGCAGCTGACCCTGCCCCGTCTCTGCACAAATCCCTGCACTGCAGGCAAAGATCTGTGGTTTCTCCTATTGTTTTCGGTTTGTTTTTCTTTCCAGCAGAAGCATAAAGCTGCAGTGTTGGATTTGCAAGTATAGATGACAAACAGAGCATCGGACTAGCATGTTACTTTTCACCTTGGACATGTTAAATGTTTTAGCTGGATGTCTAAAAACAAGGCTTACATACTAGACTTGTACAGATTTCTTCTCCTTTCCCATCATTCCCAAGCTTTTAATCATTGACTAACTTCAGGCAAACTTATCAAAGGAGTGAAGACCTCAAAGATATGATTCTAGCAAGTTTCATTAAACAGATATTTAGATGGCGGAGTTGACTCCCAAGTGCAAGGGGTGCACCCCCACCCTTTTCCAGGGATCAGAAAACTTGAGGGGGAGGAAATGAGAGGGAGAGATGTTGAAAAGTAGCTTTCATTAAATCCTCTGCACACAAAGCTACTTGTTTATTACTATGAGAACTTTTACATCCAACTCTGCTTCCAAGATCCAGAGACTCAGTCCCAGTAACACGCGGGGATTTAGCTTTACATGCTCTGGTCCATAAAGTTAAACACATGCTTACAAGAGCCAGGTCTAAAATCTGGTATCATGCTGTATCCTTTCAGAAACAGAACCCAAAGTAACTTTTCAGCCCAGTTTCCACGACAACATCCAAATATAAATGTCTGTGGCACAGCAAAGAAAAAGCATGTCAGTGTTACTGTTTTCATGATGAAAGATAGAAATTAGTCAATACCCTTTAGAGTTTTAATGGGAAGATTTTCTTTTTACAGTTTGTTACCATACCAACATGGTGCAATCCTCCTACTATCTAAAAGCAACGTGCTTATGCACACAGAGACAAACAGAGAAATAGGTTTTTTTTTTTTAAAAGCACTGTTGTCCTTATTGCAGACATAAGCATTGATTTGCAGAACAGCAGCAGCAGCTTGAGTGCATGTGCCGAAGCTTTATTTTATATAAGTTTAATATAACAGTGTGTCAAATGTTTGCTTTGGCGATGCTGATTCTTCAAATCCCCTTTTTATACTAATACTTAAAATGGGAAAAGGCTTTAAAAGAATGGGCGCGAATTACAGGTTCAAACGTTTTATTAGACTTCCAGCTGAGCATTGCTTATGCTAAGAATGGAGATTTGAAAAAACAGTGTTTAGGCAGTTTATGGGGGTTTATTTTCCCTAAGAAACTGCTACTGCAATCCTATGGCAGTGGGAGGAACAGCAGGAGGCACAGGGAGCAACAAATGATCTTTTTCTCATGTAAATCCAGTCACTGTGCTTACTTACAGATCATAAAGACTGCCCTCTAAACTATCCCAATTATAAAAGCTAAGGAAAATTCAGCTCAGCAGAAATGAGATAGACTTCCCAACAGTAATAGACGCCACTAAAAACACTCTTTTTTAAAAAAATGAAATATTTAGGAAATTCTGGCCAAACATTTGTTGAAAACTCACAGTTTATAAAATTTCACCAGGGAGATGGGAGTAAGACGCCTGTGCAGACAGACGGCTGAAGAGGTGGAGTTAGCCTGCCTGGCTGTCCACACCAGGGCATTTTACAGTGTTGCCGTGACTTTCCCTGAATTAAGCTACATCACTTTAAAGCGTTTAGCAGCCCAGGAAGAGTTCTGTGCTTGTGCAGCAATGTTGGCTCACATGGAGCTCTTGTGGAGCACAGGCAGAGTGTGATGTCCTCCCACCTGTCTGTGTGGTACAGAATGCAGCACCCATGGTCTAATACACTAGAGGCATTATCTGTCTCTAATCACTGTGCCACTTCTTTCCTAAATCCATGGGTTGTAATGTGCAGAATAGAAGCCCGTCTCACCGCTGCTGAACTCAGCTCTGAACTTCTGTCCAGTTTTCCCTGGACTGCCAAGCTAGAGCAAAAAGCAAAAACACAGCCAAGCACCCCTGCAGAAGTACAGGCAGGAAGGCTACTGCTTGTAGGGTGGGGAATAAAAAGACCCACCATCTCCCCTAGCATGGAGCTTTGCTGTGCTTTGGACACTCGCACAGTTAAGTGTACCAAATAGCTCTTCATCTGGATGCTATGTCTGGAAGCACCGAAAGGAATTGCACTGCTGTAATCATGCATCCCTACGCGCCAAGAAACTTTCATTCCTCAAGCCATGCCAAAGAAGCTCTCTTTGGTGGATAATAACAACCTGGAGATCGCAGACTTTAAAACTCTCAGTAAAGAAAGTGAGTTAATCAAGGGGAAAAAAAAGAGGTTAACACAGTCATGTTTCACTACAGGATTATAGTGTCAAACCACAGGAAGCTGTCTCTAGTGGTTTGCTGATCTCTGTGGTCTGCCTGGACTGAAATTATTACAAACAGTAACTTCACTGCTGGCAGTATTATTGTGTGTCTTTCTCCCTACCTGCAACCCTAAGGAACAGCATTAAGGCCCTGAGCCTGCAGCGTCTGGAACAGTTCTGACCCCACGACCAATGAAGTCAATAGCAAAATTTCCACTTACTCAGCAATGGAGAATCAGGTCTCTACTCACGGAGGTTAACACCGCCGGTCTCACTGAAGGTACACACTGCACTGCAGCGAGTGCTGCATGCTTGCAACGTCCAGACCTCAGTTCACAGTTACCACAGTTTTGCTCTGGTGTGTAGGTCAGTATGGATGTGGAACAGGTTATCTGGCGCTAACAAGCAAAAAAAGAAATAACAGCATTTTAGGTTTTAGAAAACCAAAATCTACCACATTCTTCAAATGCTAAAAAAAAAAAAAAAAAAAAAAAAGTAAGGACAACTATATGTAGCCTTACTTGGCCTTAATATGGTCTTAGCAGATTTGGATACAATCTCTGACCAAAGCAGTTCAATTAGGNGAGCACCTCAGTACTCCCTCCCCTTACAACCTCACTTTTCAAAGCTGATCCTTTACAAAGGAGTTCATTCCCATCAATCCATTTTGCAGAGTGAAACCACACCACATGAAAGAAGTACGAGATCAGTCTGCAGAGACAGGGCACACTGAGATGATCGATGAAGGAAGAAGACAACTTGAAGAGTAAATAATACACATTTTTAAAAAGTATCAAACAGTGTTTAATTATAACACTGTTGTCTTAACAAGGATTAGAAATGTTATTCTGAATACATGATTTTTGCATGACAGCCTTTGAAATGAAGGGTTTCAGTTGCTCCTCTTGTTATTTTGCCTGTACTAAAACACGACTTCCAAGTATTTTGTCTATCATTTTTAAAGAGAAAAAAATAACAAGCTTGAAACAACAAAGACAACACTTCAAAGCCTTCAGCAGAGAAGGAAGTGCCTTCTAGCAAAAATCATACACTTTTGTCAATGAAACCTTTGTCAGACGGCTCCTCTCCTGCCTTGGCTGCTGTATGGTTAAAGATATAAAAGCAACTGAAGACAGAAGAGAAAGAGAATCCCTGAGAGAAGGAAAAAAGTCATGTCCCAGCAAAGTCCTCTCTTTGCCCTCGGTGTTTATCTGACATACTGTTATTGATAGCTCTTTTTCCAACTCCCTTGACTGAGGGAGCACATATACCTTTTATTGCATTGAAGTTGATTTAAACCACCCTCACAATTTGTGAGGCTGTTTTTCACTTACATAAGGAAGTTCTTGAGAGGATTTTGAAGCAATACAGTACAGTAGTTAAAACCAAGGCCATTTAAAAAAGAATTGCATTTCCTCAGGCCATCCATAATTTTTCATTCCTAGAAATATCAGGGAACTTTGCAGCTTCAGCAGCAAGAAGCCAGCTAAACACAGTGGGCTTTGGATCACTTCAAAGCATGAGTGCAAGTTCATTCCCTTTTGACTCTCACGTTCTCAAGTCTCACAGTGAGAACTGAGATTTCTCTTCCTAGTCCTTTCCAGTGCCATGTGGATTTTTCTGTGAAATAACTTTCAGTTTGCTCATGTACTGAAAAGACTTTCAGACCTCCATCCTATTTGATAACTTTTTTGGTGAAGTCCTTCCGTGCAGCTGTCTTGTACCTCTCGCTATGCGAGCGTTCATACATCATAGTGCTCTTTTTCAGCTCTCCAAAAGTACCATGTGAAGAACCAACCAATTACGCATGTTGGCAGTGGCTCGCATTTCCTGGAGCACTGCAGCAACATGTTACTTCAGATTTGGTTGCCTCTAACACTATTCATTTAAGTTTCTTCTGATAGCTATTATCCCTAACAAGTTTCCCTTCAATAACAAGCTGCTTTTGACCTCAACACACCTGGAGACTTCACCCTTACATTTCACCTCTGACCTAACCCAATATGGTTGACATTCTGCAATTACCAGCAATTTGTTAGCTTTATTTTGGTTAGCACCCAATTATGCAAATAACAGACCTATAATAAAAATGGGCTGCAAATTTGTAGAAGAGTGTTTCATGCACGAATTACTCTGGTAGTATGGGTAGACTTTGCAGGAGCAGAAAATGAGAGCTCAGAATACTCATCACATGCATTCTCTGTTGGGGTGGGAGAAACTTCAGACTATTTTTCATAAACTCTTATGAGAAGCTACAGCTTAGACGAAGCCTGCTTGCATGAACCAGAACTTCTTAACATTGAACTTTTTTGTACTCATGAGCTTAACACCTTGGCTCTACACCCTTAGCATCTCCCCAGTATAAAGGGAGGGCCAAGATCTGAGATACTGTCAAATGACAACACATAAAACATGTTTTCCAAAACCAAGGAGAATTCACTTGATTTGGAGCACATGCACCACGCGGACAGAGAAATCCCAAATTTCTTGATACAGACAGTGAGCTATCATGAGGGATTGAAAGATTCAGAGCAGAGCTGTACTCTGGATGTATTTATATTGGCTCTTGGTGTGCTTGAATATACTGTTTTGTCTTTTTCTCTATAGGATCTTTGCAGTTTACTGTAATAAAAATAGAACACCTGATCCTGCCCTGCTCTGGCTACACCAAAAGGCTTTTTAACCCACAGCATTTCACAACTATATGGCAAACACTTAAAAAACCCACAACAACAACAAAAAACAGAGTACGCTGGTCTCCATTTCCCTGCCTTTCTCCACCACCAGCAGCGCTCTGCTCTATTTGATGCGTCAGCTTCACCATCCTCCCGACAGCAAACAAGTCCTTTCCCAGTTTTCTGACCTCATCCACTTCCCTGTCAAAAGATTAAGGCACATTTTCGAATGCTTGGGGCTATTTTTAGACTGCACTAGAGACATGTGGGGAGGAAAGTAGCTAGTGTACTTTCTTCATAATTTAATAATCTCAGTGTCTAGAAAAACCACTCTGGTCTGAATGTCACTTCACATAATTACCTTGGGCAAAGCTGGATTAGCTGCATCAGTCTGAGATGTCATTGTGCAAATCTCTTCCCTCTGGAAAGGGACTCGGTGACTCCTGTGGCTGAGAATGCACAGCCACAGGATGCAGGACGTGGGCTCTTATCTTCGCCATGGGGAGATGCTCTCTTTCAAGCATTCTAAAAACAGGAACAAAAGCACTGGAATAAGAAAAAAGATATTCAGGACTTAGCACTTGAATGTTGCAGGTATAAAAAGCACATGCACACACACATACACAATTGTTCCATGCCTTGTCTGCTCTGTGTGCACATACAAAGGGGTCCTAATCATGGGAAGTCTTTTAATATGGTGGCTTACTGATATGATAAGGGACAAGCATGGAAACTGCACAAATGGGTTTTAAAATCCTTGTCTAACCACTGCTCCTTAGCAGGGCACTGCTAATTTTGGTACCCTGTCTTGCTCTCCTCAGAAACTCAATAAGAAGCTATATTTCTATCAGGTTCCATGTGAAAGCTCAACACTAGTTACCAAGCAATGAGGGGAAGGAAGATAACTAAAAACAAAATAAAGCCCAGCCAAAACAAATCACAGAAAACCAAATTACCACAATAAAGCCTCCACTTTTTTTTTTTTTTTTTTCTTCTCCTACAAGAAAGTATATTCAAACACGAAGTCAGAAAAGGCAATTCAAGATCGCCCCTCCCAGGATCACCCTTGGTGATCTGCCCACTTTGCCAAATATCAAATTTGCTTCCAGCCATGCTTGGCATCTCTCCATCCATGAATATGTGCATTTGAATGCATAATGGTTATTGCATGTCACGCTTATGGGCATTTGGCCCATGTAGCACTCTCTTTCCCAATCTATAACTACATGAAACATAAAACTAAGAAAAATCTGAGACATTGTGGAAATTGATGAGGGCTTGAATGAGCTTCTGGAATAAAACTGGAGCCCCTCCCCACCCAGAGCAGTATTTTTAGGAAGTCGATTGAGAAATGTTTTCCTTGCACCATTTCCATGTTTACTGGGATACAACATTGTTACACTCGATTGCATCAGAAAACATGGAAACAGCTCTACAAATTGATCCGACCACAAGATCTCAGAGGAATTTGCTCCTTGTCTCCAAGGAGTTTACCCAGCATAAACAATGTCGAATAAATACAAGGCAGACCTGAGAGTATTCCTGTTTCTCAAATAAGCTTCTTGAATATCAGCATACAGATACATCCACTAGGGGACTTTGCTTGGATGGATTTTATGATGGCATATTTCTCTTCAGACACTGGCTATAGCCATTCATAAAATCATGGAATATATTGAACATGACAGTCAAATTTGCTGCATTTCAAGAGGATGTCAGGTAACTGAAATCATGATGGGACGAAAACATGGCTCCTCCCCCAGGCGCTTAAAGTGTCTGTGGGAGGTGTAACTGCTCTCTAGTATTTCCTGATTGCCACTAACACCTACATTCTTTGGAGATTTTGAATTCCAATATTGATGTCATTGACCTGAAATTTCTTTTTTGTTGTCAACTACAATTCCCAATACCACAACACAATTGTAGTGTGATCAGTCTGCTTGAATCCTGACTTCGCCATTCTTATGGTACCACATCCGAGTTCACCGTCCTGCCTTTCAGTTAGCAAATGCTGCTGTATCCTTGCCTGGCCAGATGTGCACTGATCTGGGTCGTTTACACTCTGCATCTCTCAGCCCATCCTGCTTGCTGATATCCACAATTCACTAGCACAAACTGCCAAGCCCTATTGCATACAGTGTCTTGAACACCAACTCTGCCACTACTTTAAAAAGTCTTTGGATGTCTCAGAGAACAACCCTCCCCTCAACTTTTTAGGATTGGTCAGAAGAGAATTAAGAGTAATTGACTAGTGTGATAATGGGAAACAAAGACACTTACAAATTTTTAGTTTGAAATTGGGAACTCTTCAATAGAAAACATAAAAATGTGCAGGCATTGATTTTCAGACATTTGAGTTGCCTTTGCATGTGATCTATTAGAAACCAGTTCAGTTTCATGGGAACATGGCTCTGTCTTACTCACAAGACCATTTTCTTCAATACAGGAAAACCGTAACGTTTCCCAGGCCCAGCATATCCCCCAGCTCCTACCCTACTCTTTCTTATCTTGTCTTCCCTGTTAGATTCAATTCCTCATTACAACAGCTCGCTGAAAATGGAATACCCTTTCCAGAAAAAAATCACCTTCATTAAAAAAATAACAATGGGGATTAAGCTGACAGGGACAAAAAAAGAAAATAAAATGGCAGCAACAAACCCAATATACATTGATTTGTGTGGAGGGATTTCCAAATACTCTTAAGTCTGTTTTTTGTTTGAAATTTTAAAGACTTGATTTCAGTTTTTGACTTCAATAGACATTTATAAGAAAAAAAAAAAAAAAAAACATTAAAAGGCTGCACGGTGGGCAGCCAGGAAGCTGTCATTTTGATTTTCCCACTAGCAAATTGCATTTTTTTTTTTTTTGGCAAAATCATAGCCTTCTCCAGGAAAAATTTTGATTTTGCAAAGAGGCATTCTCTATCAGAAAATCATTCTGATGGAAAACTGCCCAGCAGACATGCTCGGTGTGTGTGGTAACACTCACTAAGCAGCCACAGCCTTGCAGGTAGGCTTGCTGTAAGCCTGCTTTTGCCATTACGGGAAACAAGCAGTCTTCGCCATCATGCCCAAGTAAACCTGAGAATCGAGAGGCTTAGTAATAGAAATTCATTGCCTAATATAAGGGGAAACTTGCTGCTCATTGTGCAGTCCATTAGTTTTAAAACTCTGCAAAAAAACCACTTTGCTCGAAACAAGGCCGGACCACACCATACGAAGCAGGGCACTGGCACCTGTCTGCCACTGCTTTTTTTAGCCAAGGACCTGAAATCACTCACTTCACAAGCTTCTTGTAACTGAGGAAATCTTATCAGCATCATGTCCGTACCAAGGCTAAGGACACTGAGCCAGAGACCAAGTGCCAGCGCTGAAGCAGCGGTGGTTCAGCCACAGACCCTCCCACGACCGCCCTCCCTCTCAGCACCAGACGACGCTCCGCAGGCACGAACAGCTGCCCACGGACCCGAGCTGGGGGAGCTGGCTGACCACGCGGCAGCCAGGAGCTTCCCCATGGGAATGATGTCTGAGCAGGCACAGACTCTGGCAGCGGTTTTCAATTGTTCCTGGAGGCTGGCACACAGGGACACATACAGAGACAGAGCTTGTTCCCCCCTCCACCCTGTACGTGGCAGGCTGTCTGCACTGACATCCAGATTAACTTTTTCACCTGAATTAGAACAAAGTGTTTTGCTACTCTCTTTCTCCCTTCCTCTCCTCTCCTCCACCCCTTTTGCTGTCCTCACTTTAATCTACAAAACAGTAATGGGTCTGCAGGCGTCCTGCCAGGGTACAGCTCGCATTCACCTGGCGAATGCCAGGATCCTTCTCCTGGCTCCCACCATAAACAAGGACTAAAAGAAGGAGCCAGGAGGTCATTTCTGAGCCAAGGCACCCGCCCAGTGTGTCCAGACTTACAGGAACAAAATTTATGGGAACTAAAGACTTCCACCCCTCTCTTGATGTTTCTCTTGCTCCGGAAGAGGTTTTTATCACCCCTGCTATCAGAGTGAAAGTTTTTAAAGAAGCTGAAATTATGAATACGGACACTCTTTCCATTTTTTTGCTATATAAATAAAATGTTAATTTTATGGAAAAATACACTGAGGCCAAGTACATTCTAGTGCATTAATGACAATTTTTACTTCTGGTCTAAAAACTAAGTGAGAAGTGCTGAGAGGGACTTCAAAACAGTCTCCCTGGGGCTCTCAAATCAAGCAACAAGCCATCCATCAATTCATTCCTGTTGTCTTTCCCCTAATAAAACAATCATATTTTAATTGTCCACTTTGCAAGTTTCATTGAGGAACCAGATAGCTGTTATTCACACACCAAGTGCTTCTTCAAATCCAGCATAAATCCACTAGCAAGAACTCACAGCAGCTTGCGTGTGAGGAATCCTTTTTCTCAAACACTTGTGCAGCTATAAACTTTTAATTCTACCTTACGGCCAACAGGGCTATCAACACTGCTGTCAGCCACAGCTCCTCCTTCAAAGTGGCTTCTTCCACTAGTCCAGCACTGGTCTCTGCTCTGGCATCGAAAGCAGGACGAACAACACAGCACTTCCTCAGACTGCACACTCCTTGGGAAAGGGGAAAGATGCCAACGTCTGCCGTTGTTGGATGAATCCTATCACTTGGCAAGGATGTGAATGGGGGCAGCCTCCATCTCCTGTCCACCACACGCCGTTCTAGTCCAGCCTGAGGTACATGCCTTCTTATCATCTCCATGCAAACTGCGAGCAATCACACCTAGCAGCAGAATATCACTGCACAAATTAATGACTAATGATGATAAGGGTTTGGAAACAATTCTTCGCCAAGCATCACACTTGCAAGTGACTCACTGGAGGTTCGTAACCACTGGTCATTAGCCAGTAGTTATAATGCAAAGGAAGCAGCAGCTGACTGTCCACTGTTCTCCCCACTCAGGGGGAATTAGAGATACCCATTGGAATGCAATTACAAAACCAGGGCCGTGGATGTGATCCACTCATGGCATATCAGAGCTACTGCTGAGCAATACAAAGCACTGCTCTGACACCTAGGACTAAGCACTCAGCCAGAGCTGATCACATAGATTTTTTTTTTTTTGTGATGTTGAAGACCAGAAAGTGAAGAGGAAGTTGAGCATTGCATGGTGTTGAGGGCCTCAGGGCTGCAAAAACTTTCATTAGGAGGAATTTCATAATTCAGTTCATAATCTGGAGGCGTTTTTAATCAGATTGCCCTATCAGTGGGGTGTGCTGCCTGGGGTATTTACAGTGAAGAACTAATGCCATCCATCTCCTGAGTCTCTTTTCACTGCATATCTTACGCTGTAGGCAGTCACACCCACAGCGTGGGTATGAGGGGAGGTAGGAAGATGTTGGGGGAGAAGTGACTCACTGTGCGTCCAGACTGCCAGAGTTGAGCAAAGAAGGTGTCAGACATCACCTAATGGTGGAAATCAGGAAACCAAGATAAGATAAGTGCAAAGAGAACTCAAAACTATGAGGTTTGTAACAGCATAGAGGTCAACAATTAAAATCATATCAGACTCAAGTTTAAACTATATAAAATTTGACAACGTTGAGCAGAGTAGCAGAACAAGACAGATGAAGCAAGAACAGATGAAGCCAAGGGAGCTCTGCACTGCCCAGTCCGTTCTGTTCCTGGAACTTATCCCAGCTCCCTCCTATATTGGCGTGGACCAGTTGTTCCTTATCTGGTTGGCAGTTTGTTTTAGCCATTTTCAAAAAGAATTACAGGGGAGGAGAAAGACATAGACGTGCAGGCTATTTAAAGCCTCCCAGAGTCACAGCTGTCAGTCAGCAGCACTGCTATTGCCACTGAGAGGGGAAGATAGGACCACAGGGGAGATGACTGTTGACTTCACAGAGAAAGTATGTCAATATAGGATGCCAAATCCAAGCTTCTGACCGCTTGTGGTCATTCAAGATCCCAGGGCACATTTTGCAAGAGTATGGGTGTTAGCCCTGGTATACTGGCCAAATCCAGTCTTGGCTATTTATATTCAGCCTCCCTAAAATACTGCTTGGAGTTTCAAATGGAAAAGTTAATTTTGCTTTTCTGTCTGGAACTCTGCAGTGCTGCAGGTCCAACAGTGGCATGTGGTACACCAGCAGAATGGTGTCCCAGTGACTGGTAAGTCCTGGGAAGATAGAGCTTCATTTATCATCCTGCATCAGCACTTTAACACCCACAGACTGGGGGGGGGAACAAAAAAAACAACTACTTTGGGATTAAACATTTTTAAAAAGTGACTGATACCAATTCCAGAATGTTTTCAGGAAGCCCAAATGCATTAACTACAGTTAATAACCAAGGCTCATTAACTTCAGGTTTTTTTAAAACCTATATTGGTCAAAGTTAGATATCACCATAGAGACCCGGGATTCTAGCCGCAAACCCTGCATTCCTGTGTTCCTCTGTTGTAGGTGCTGACCACCTGGTCTTCATTATCAGAAATCCAAGCATGTGCTTGGACATTTTCTGTCAATTCATTTGCTCTCACCTAGTCACCTGTTACATGTTTTGATCAGAAACACTGCATTTTGATAGAGGATAAGAAAATTTGTCAAAATAAAAGGTTAACTCTAGTGTCCACTGATGCTTCTTCCTCCAGGAAGCCCTAATGGCAAAATAAACCAGTAAGAGTGTGGACTAAGCATGGAGGTAGATACTGGGAAGCAGAGACTGTCAGCTTCTACAGTCTACCACTGCTTTTCACACAGCAAAGTGAACACTCAGCACTGCCCTTTTTGCTGTCATTAAACCTGAAGTTTTCAGTGGTGCAGAATTTAATACTGCATCACAGGGATCAGAATGATGGGAAAAATATACATTATCATTACCTTTAAAAAACAAAATAGATAAAACAGTTAAAAATGGAAGCTGTTCAAATAGCCAAAAGCTGCAGCTGAATATAGCCAAGCTAACTTACTCAGGGACATTGTATAATTCCACTCAGATCTGGAAAAGAGATACAAGGAGAAAGGTGTATCAGCCAAACTTAATATTTGCACAAAAATGGTGAGTCATATAAACTGGGATTTCCTCTTCCAGCCACTCATGGCATATCATCTGAGTCTCAATCGAATTTGATGCAATAACTTTCAAATGATAGTGAAAAATGTTCCATTCAGGTAAGAAATACTTGATTTTTGGCTGGAATTCTTCTCTGTATCTAATTTCTAAAATGTTTAAGAAAGAACCTTGTCATCGAGGATTCCATCACATATTACTGCACAACTGTTTTTACGATGCATTCACTTCCTCCCTGATACTCAGTTATCCTCCAGAAAAGCAACACAGAACCAATACACTGGCTACTGGCCAATTTATTAAAAACATGAAACTTCGGAGTCTCCCCAACTCAGACTGGATGTTATTAATTTCTTCTTTTTCCCCAGAAAACGAATGACAAAAGAGCTCTACCATTCACTTTTTTTTTTTTTTTTCAGTTTTATTTTTCTAATAAGGGAATTTTAAAATTGCCAAAGTTTGACAGGAATTCATTACCTGAAACTACTGCTTTTCACATTATTTTGCCACAAAACCCTTAGCAATTTGGATGACAGAGAAACATTGGATAACTGTTTCACACAAAAGTTGGCTTATTTGGAGAGACACATTAAACTGGGAATTTTAGGGTGAACTGAATTTCTCTTTAGCAACTTCACTAAACATTTACTAAACCTTCACTGTAGTGTTTCAATGCAAAGCCAGTGTGAATACTTGCTAAAAAAAAGCCAAAACAAAACACAATGCAAAACACCAGACATAAGGCAGGTGTAACAACAGCTATACAGTCATTCTAGAAACAAGTATTTTTGGCCTCACTTGGCATCAGAGAGCAGCTTAATTTTTTTATGGTTGCACTTAGTAGTTTTCTGTTAGAAACATATTTATTATTCATTTCCAATACATCAACAATTAACAGGCAAAGGTAAACGCTTTTCCTGGCCAACTGTGAAATGTAAAGAATATGCTAAAAATGTTGTTGATAGACAACTGCTATTTTGCCTGCTACAAAAATATTCAGCGACAAGTAAGAGGGGATTCTGATGAAACTGTGATTGAATTAATGAACTCTCCATGTTCTTAAGGGCAAGTCACCTCTAATAATCATATGAAGGAGTAATGCCATGGGAAGAAGGCAGCAAACCCACTAAGGAAAATGACAGATACTTGCAAACTATACGCTACTAATGATTCTTCAATAAATGTCACTACCGCAATATTTCAAGGAATAGGCACAGAATAGGTATAAAACCATGACTCCCTATCTGCCAACCACGCATAATCCAGTGATGCAGACTATCAGGAAATAGGTTGAGCATCAGAAATTTTAAAGTGAACCTCAAAGGTTTCACCAAGTTCTGTAGAACAGCAGATCCTAACATCATCTTCTTTCAACAGCCCTGAACAGCTTCTGTGAAATAAGGAAAGTGAGCTAATGTCTGCAATAGCCCTAAAATCTGTCTAGGATGTTTCCCTACTTTGCCTCCTCAGAAATTCCCATTCTGATTCCAAGTATCCTGTATTTCTGGTTCATGTAAGGCTTCTCCTGTAGCAATCTCAAAGAGCCATCAGGGTGTTGGGTTGCCTTTGCCAGCAAGATGTGAACGCATCTTGTGGCACTACCTATAAGCATAGTAAGAAAAGAGGTAAGCAGTGGTTGCTCCTTGCCTAATAGGATGAGGTAACAGCCAAGTTTATAAGAGAGCCAGTATCCTAAAGATAGCATCTTGGGGGGCACAAGGAGTAAGTGAGTCCATTTCCAACAAAGCAGAACAAGATAAGGAAAATTAGGAACAACTATCGGCTTACAGGGTTCAAACAGCAAACACCTTAGAAAAAACAACATCAAAAATTTCTTCCTCTTTCTTATAATTAACTTCAAGTCCTGATTAATTTAAAGGAAGGCACCTCAAGTTATCATGGTAAATTTTGCAAGTTAGTCAACAGACTCTAGCTGTCATAGAGGGGAAATATTGAGACTAGCCATATAACAATGTTGCTCAAGATACCTGGAGATGTTTAAGAACATGCCAGGCAAGCTTCAGTCCAGGTGTAGCTCGTTCTGACTCAGTGCAGGAAGTCCAACTACAGGATCTACTTAGTTTCCTTCAGGCTCTAAACTTCCAGGTTTTCATTATCATTGAATGTGTTTCATTCAGACTGTGCAGTTGGTCAGAGGGTCCTGAGCTTCCCCTGTTCCTCATCCAGTTACAAGCTTCAAAAGAAAAGGGCTTTTTATTCAGCCACATACATAGAAGGGAATTATAAATAAACAACTAACATGCAAAGAAAATCACTCTTGTAAGCAAAGAATGCATTTCAAAATCAAAACAAAACAGCTCCACTTCCCTGGGATGTTAGTTCTAAGACAACTGGATCAAATATTTTAAAAATAAGCTGAATCACTTTTTGTTTTCTTCTTGATAGACTGGAAGACATGCTTCACCAGGTTTAGCTGATTTTCCTCTGTGAGGAAGCCAGGCCTTCATGGGAAAGCGCCGGGCACGGTTCGCTTTTGCCTGCCACCACCTCCGAGTCACTCGCCAGAACCCACGCCAAGCAGTAGTACTGTGCTCTCCAGAAACAACATGCAGCAGTAACACAGGAGGAAGGACCACACGACAACACCCTCTGCGGGTTTGGAAAAAGTGATGGGTAACAAGGTGACTGATGAGCGTCAGCAACGAGCAAGAAAGGAAACAGGTAACGGCAGGGGGGAAATTTACTCTCTGTACCTCTCTCTGTCCTCTGAGAAGACAGAATGTAAGAACTAGGCTTTCCAGATGATCTCTCGGTCACTTTCTTGTCATGCGTGATGAGGGTGAAATTAAGATAGCAATGCTTGTCATTTCTGTCAGGACACACGGCAACAAACTACTCTCAGTGAATATAAGGAAAATAAACCTGGTTTTGGTAGTTCAGAGGTGAATTCTGAAATTTCAGGTCTAAATATAAGTATCAGCATAAAATAAAAACCACTGAGAAGCTGCTATGTGACAGTGAAAAAGCAGCTCCACATCTGTCGCTCACAGTTCGATTGCTTGCTACCATGCTCACCAGTATTTTAGGTTCTCCACAGTAGGCACGGCTCTCCAGAAGTAGGGAGTGTTTCAGAGCTCAGATTGCTGCTCTTGGCAATGTATAAACACCCTGTCAGATTTTTTTATTTATTTATTTTTAATAAAAGCATATTATGCATTTAATCACATCAATATGGAAAGAGAATAATTTATTAAAAGCGCCCTGATAAGTTCTGGGCCTTTCTCCCTGTAGTTTCCAGTGGTGACTCATAACCTAGTTTTATCAGTCTGCAAAAAAAAAAAAAAAAAAAAAAACCCCTTTGGGATGGTATCTGCATTTTTAAGCACATTTTATAAATTTGACCTACTGCTCCTGTACAGTCCTTGGAACAATGGGGTGATTCCTTTGGGCATTTTTAGGAATGACAGTAATGCTTCTAATATTCACCGGATACCCTTACCTATGGCATGTTCAGTACCCAAGCTCTGACCTTCCTATCCTTATTCAAATATATACTTATTTCTTATGTTCTTTTTGTTTACATTCTTGTAAAAATCCACTGAGCTCTCACTATTTCATTAGCTGTCTAGACTGTCCTGCAGGTAAACACAGGGTTCTTAAAAATGGGAATAAAAACACTGGGAGAAAAAAAAAAAAAAAAAATAGCCAGAGGAAAACACCCAAGATGATGCTTCTGCTGACCCAGCCCTCTAGAGATTTGATCAGATATTGGAAGACACGGTATGACTTCGCTCCCTGTGAGAAAGAGCGGGCTGCTTCGAAGGGCTGGGCAAGGAGGACGCTACCACCACAGCACCACAAAAAAAAGCTCTCAGCAATGAGCACAGGCAGAGACAGCTGTACTACCCACGCAGAACCACAACACTGGCTCTCCTCCTGGCTGCCCACCTCACCTGCAGATCCCCACGCCGGCTCCAGCTCCAGAACTTCCCCCTCCATCTTCCCCCCCCTCACGCCCCAGGGGCCGCCATCACC
>VXAV01004367.1:506419-557413 GCA_013399715.1 Alectura lathami
CCCCAGCCCCCCTCAGCCCGCCGGTGCCACCTGAGGGAAGCTCATTGGACAGGGCGTAGGCGGGACTTCACGGCGCACGGACCAATGAGAGAAGGGCACCCCGTTGCTGGGGTGATGGAGGCCTGGTGTGCGAGTGCCGCCCTGCAGCCTGGGGAGAGGCCTGGGGCCGCTTCTGAGCTGCGGCCCGTTCCCCTCCACAGCATTCAAAATTTATCTCTCTCTTTAACCAGTTCAGCAGTTCACACATTAAAAAAAAATAAAAATAAAAATAAAAATAAAAATAAAAATAAAAATAAAAGGAGGAACTTCTGGCTGAATGCTGTGTGGAAACACACATAAACAACTATGTGTGTGTATACGTACATGCATTTATATACATATGACTATAACATAATTTTATTCCAATGGGGCAAATTTTGCTTTTATGTTATGTTATGTTAATGTTATGAAGGGAGGGTGGTCAGCTTGTTTGGAAGAACAACACTGAACGGGTGCGACTCAGCTTTCCCTGGCTTTTTAACAGCTATGAACTGCTTGATATTTTTGGCTCAGCACTATTATTATAATTTTTTTTTTTTTCCTTTTAAAAAATATGAGGCAGTAGGCTTCCTCCCAAGACACACTCAGGTGGGGCCGCTTCTAACTGCTGACTTTCCCCTGGGGTACCTCATTTTGTAAAAAAAAAAAAAAAAAAAAAAAAAAGACAACTCCCCCATGACACACTCAATAAAACTCAGATTGCTCTCCTGTCTCCCTACCCTGTCCCCCCAAGTCACCACGGACTGCGTAGCCTCCTTACACGCACTGCCTTAGTCCCTCAGAATGGTTTTAAGAGGTTGCAGACGCAAGAGCACTGACATTTATCACTTGCAAATGAGAGCCCTACCGTCATCTCCACGGGAAGAGTTACATTCTGTAATCCTTGTTCCAGGGTACTTTTCTGCTTACTTTCTGCTGGAGCCTCAGTGAAAATGAACTAAGTGTGCTTGGTTTTATTGCTGCAGGATTTGAATGACTCCCTGAGGACGGCTATTAAGCCCCAGAAATCTCTATGGAATCGTTTTAATTTGCACGTCATCTGAAGCGAGCGGGATTTGACCACTGCTTGTATCACCACAAGGGATTGTTTTCCTGATGGTCGGCTTTTCTCATCCAAGAACCTTGTTTTATGATTTGTTCCACCTAACAGCTATACTGGGGAAGCCCATCAGTTTTTAGCTTGCTTTGGGTCAGACAAACTTTGACTCCACAGTGAGTTTTGCTTGAATAAAAATGATAAAACCCTTTGAGATCATCATTAGGGAGCACACTGCAAATTTCTGCTGCAGTCTGTAGGTTTTTTATTGAGGGCTAGTACTAACTGTACATTAAAACATAACAGATCAGGAACATTTAATCTATCTTACACAAAACATTTTCCAAAGCATTCATTTATACTTTATTTGCTCTCTTTTTTTTTTTTTTTTTTTTTATCTNTCTTAGCTATTTTAGTAAACTAGTTTTTATCTTAACTCTCAAATTTTTCTTTTTTTTTTTTTTTTTTTTTTTCTCATGACATGGAGTATCTGAACAGATGGGACTGAGAAACAGGAGCAAGCGTTGTAAAGGTCTCCAGTCTTTCCCGAATGCCACGTGCAGACAGAACTTGGAGAACACCTAACACAGTCCACTGAGAGCATTTCTGAATATAATCAGAATTGGGCAATTCAGGATTAGGTGTAATCGATTAGGTTAGGTGTAAAAGAATCAGTTATTTCTGATCTAAAATTAAACTGGAAGTTGAAAATGCTAATTAGAAAGTAGGAGAAAATGATTTTTCACCAGTTCTCAATACTTTTCCCAAAAGTGTTCCTGGGAGATTTCCTATTGAACAGAAACCAGGAATTAAGAGTTTGATCCCCAACATGCTTGGAGTATTTCCTGTCCAGTTTGACCTAAGTTATCCTGCTGGTATTCAGAGGGGCTTGAACAAATGTGGAGATGCCTTAAGTCAAAATGGCTGAAAGTGTTAACTTTTGCTTTTGGAACAGAATAAAATGAAAAAGGGTATGAGGGACCAACATGTTTCAGTCACACAACTTCTGTTGTTTTTTTTTTGTTTGTTTTGTTTTTATTTGATTTGTTTTTTGTCTTTATATTTTCATCTGGAAGTCAGGAGACCAGATATTTCTATCAAGCAGAGTTAAAATCCATGTTTCTGCCTGAATTTACTGAAACTTTGGCTTACAGTGATAGCTATCAATGATAAGATCCAGCCAAGCTTAGCTTCTGCCAGAGCTAATGGTTAAATCAAAAAGAAGCCAGCCTGGCCTGCATTTCAGCTAATATGACCGTTGGCTACTTTAACAGTAATATCAGAAATATGATGGTCATATCAACATGTTTCTCTTTCATAGGAAGTACTTTGGCTGTTCTGTTATTCCAGAGCACATCCCTTAAATTCTGCTGCCAAAACCAATGTTCATCGTTTTCAATCTCATGAGAATTTTTCCCATTCTCTCCTCTCTGTGGATATGGGAAGCAATTCTCCTAGCAGAAGTCTGCTTAGATGAACAGACTTTCTCTGCAGCAAGTCTAAGGGATTAGCAGAGCTTACACATTCCAGCAGGCCGGTGCTGGAACCAGAGCTCAGGTGTCATAGTTGTCGGTTGTTCAAAATGGAGCTAACTTGTCCTGCTGTTGCAGTGAAGGGAGAGAGAGAACAGGAGAGTGGAGAGAAAGCACCAGCAGCTTCGTTCATGGGGGGGATGCAGGAACTGCCAAGTATCATTATGAAAATTCTTCCTTTTCATACAATATTAAACTCTCCTCTTGGCAGGTCCCCTGAAGCAGCCAGTGTTTTTAGTGAAAATACACGAGGAACCAAATTCTTTAACCTCAGTTCATTTCTCATTATATTAGTCTGTTAATAGTCCTGTGAAATGCAGAAAAAAAAAAAAAAAAAAAAAAAAAACCTGTGCCTGCGTTCCAGCAGGGATCCCTGACTCTGTGTTTAGGGTGGCTCATGGCAGACTGTGCTGGAGAAGAGGAGACACTTCTTTCAAAGGGAAAATGTATCAGGAGGAGTTGATCAGGCACTAAAAAAAAAGGCCAGGATATGGACCTTGTCTTCCTAAACATGTCTACTCTGCAACTACCTCTTTAGATTTCAGGGCATTGAAGTTTGACTCTTTACAGGAAGAGTGCTAGTTACAAGCTCTGGATCTGACTCAGTTCCTCCCCAGATTCAATATTTTATATTTTTCTTGTAGTCAGCAGACAGAAATTTGGTATAGCCTAAGTCTGGAGTTTGCTCCCCAGAAGTTACTGTCCATTAAGGGGGACAACAGTGAGAAAATAGGTGTTTCTGTACAAATAGAAATTAAAAGTGTATGAAAAGAGGCATGGATGTGTATGTAATAAGCGTTCAATACCCTCCAAATGAGGATGAGCAGAACTAATATGAAAGTGGTTCAAGTACATCTGTTTACCTTGTAAGGGCAAGGAGCAGGCTCACAGTCAGTTATTTGTGTTTGAAGGCACTGATGAAAATTTTGTAACTGCAATAAATTAAGTACTTATGATCATGTGAGCATGGCTGCAAGAGACTGGATTGTGATTTATGGTGTTAGAGCTATAAATTTTATGCCTATCTCCTGGCCTGGATGGATTTCATCTAGAAGGCGATATTTGATTAACAAATAAGGAATTTTTCAATAACCTAGTTGATCATAACTGTTTTACTGTATCAGCCAAAGAAGTAGAAAACTCATGTAAATTGCTTTTTGAATTTTATACTGATTACAGATGAACAGTTTGTAAGACCTTTTGAACAGAAATTCTTAGCCCGTGCTTTCAACTGACAAATAACAATCAAAATATAACCTTGGCCAGTTCACAGAGAAATCGTTCAATGACTTGATCCATGATTTGCCAGAACATCATGTACCCTGTTTTCAAACAGCAATGTCCTTGGAGGCTGGATACCTCTGGTCGTGCAGAACATGATGCATTATAATCAGAGTGCCTGGTTTGTAGTCCAGTGGCACACACATACCCAGGACAGAATGAAGCCTCTGTTGAATGGAACATGGCTGATGGACTGAGAGGATGATATTGTAAATGCGTCAGACAGATAAAGGTTGAGAGAGTTGTCTGTTGTACGGAAGTGTCAAAAGTGAAGAAAAGAGGTAAAATGGTTTGCTCAGTGTTAGGCAAAAATATCTGGCTGTGGTGGAAAATGATCCCTGGTATTACGTGTCCAGTCCCCATGACTTCATCACTACTGTCTTCCCAAACAACTAGTGAATCTGCAGGTTGTTTTCAGATTCTGTCATCCAGCTGTGTCCTATTGCTGCACGTCTTCGAGCATTCCCACACACACAGGTAGGAAAGCTATCCCTGCACAGAGCTGCACTGTAGGATTGCTGAGGGACACCTTAGCCAGGACCTGTCTCCAACAGAAGCAGTGATACTTGAGCATCTGTCCAGTTTTCTGCTCCCACTCTTTTAAAGAGTTAATTTGAACCAGCACAAACTCAGGAAATGTTTCAAGGCTGTCTCTTACCCTCCCACCCCATTAGCTTCATAGTATGGAGTCTGACAGCTTTAGGTTGCAGTTTAAGACCATTCATGGCTGTACTCACAGCACCTCAGGGCAACTTCTATTTGTGCATATCTGTAGAATACAAAGAAAAAAAGTTCAGTTTTCCAAAAATCCCTCCCACTTCTTCTTCCCTGCCTGTGCCTCTAACCACTGCTGTATACGTAGTTAATTGGAATGGTGTTTGTTTTATCTTGAATAACCTCATAATTGATTGAGGTTGTGGACAGCAAGACTCCAGAGTCATTTACATACCTGTGCGTGGAGCAGTAATTTCTAGGAGGCTTTGCACTGCTTCCCTCCACCCCCCAAAAAGAACTATACTTCCCTGTGTGTGCATATATCCGTAGCTCTCTCTGTAGATGTTCACAGTCATATAGATCTCCCCACAGTCCATTCACTCCGGCTGCAACTGTCCATTTGCTGCTCGTTGAGATCTTATGTTACTTGGGGTGGTAAGGCTTCTGGCACTCTTCCCTCCAAAAGAAAAACAGCCTGATTGGGGAGTGTTTGCTTCATACAAGGCCTCGATTGTGTGTGAGTGCTGAAAAAGTAACAAATGCAGTTTAATTACATTGGATGCTTGGTGGCTATTTTGCAAATCTTTTATTTGTTTTGAGAAGTGCCCCAGCAGCAGCACTAAATTTTGTGTGCATTTGGGGAGCCTAATATACCACTTATGCTGGGGGAGGGAGGACGGTCTAATTAACTGGGCTGCTGTCAAGCTAATAAACTAATGGAGAGCTTAAACAAATAAAAAAATAAGGGAAGTAGACATGATGGGGGAAAAATAAAGTGACTAGACATGAAGTCTTACAACATGCATTTCCACCTTCCATGAAGAGGTACCACTGGGCACCCAGAATTTTGCAGATGAAGTTTTATGTATCGTAATTCAAGTCACTTTTTAGGAGGCAAAGGTTTAGCAGATCTATCCAGGAATAAGTAACGAGAGAGGAGCTTTTCCCATCCTGCCCAGAAACCAATTCCAGCTCATCAGAGTTGTTCATTTTGGAAAAGAGTCAGATTCACATTCATGGGACAGAGGGGAGTGGAAAGCAATCAATGTTTAAATCTTCTCTTTGCCAGGCTGAGATGTTACATAAGGTTGAGGAAAGTTTTATTATCCCAGCTAAGCCTGAAGTGTCAGATACTGACAGCATTTCAGAGACAGGATGCTGGGCTTGAAGGTCCAATAGTCTGACTCAGGCTGACAGATTTTCTATTCCGCCCTCTCAGATTATTAGTTGTTCTTTTTTGGTCCATTAGGTATGAGGTGGTTTTAAACTAAAAAGGTTAAAGAAGCATACACATTGCTTTGGGACTGGGCTGGAAGGACCCTCCCAGTTCTGGTCATTACTGAGCACCAGACAAATATAGATCTTTTCCTATCTGATCTCTCAAAGCGCCTAGCTGCCGCGGTCCTGCCAGCTGAGATGGCAGCCTGCTAATTGTGCAGGGCTTGCGGTCAGGCCGATATGGTTCACATCGGCTCCCCCAAGTCCTTCTTTCCGCAGGTCTCAGATGATGTAGTTTTCTTATACGAGGCTTTAGAGTAGCGTGTGTCCATATGTTACCAAAAAGTTTTCAATTCTTATATTCACTCAAGTGGATAGTGGCTATTCCAACTGCATTTTTCAGTGCTTATCTCAACTCTAGAGTTTTCATAAGAACTCAAAGGGCTTTTGGATGCTACTCAACAGCCAATTACCTGTCCCAGTGGTTAACAAAATACCTGGTGCTCCGTGTTTTTATTCAGGAAAATATTTACAAACCAATATGTGTTATTTGGCCACCTTAGCTCATCAAGCAGAGAGGTCTATCGTAAATAAGTTGAGGGAGCTGTTGCCAGACCATAACTTGAAACATATCCTTTCAAACCCTAAAGAAAAGAAGTTTTACATTCAGAGGTCTGCAGAAAATGATGGGTCCCAGCCAGCATGGGACGTGTTCGGCTGGGATTGCATGAAGACGTGTGATGCCTCAGCTCTGGAGCTGAGCCCGACTCAGCTTGGAGCAGGCAGACAGGATCGCAGAGCTGCCTTCAGAAGCATTTGAACTGTCCATTTCATTTTCAGGCTGAAAAGACAGCCTAGAGGCCAGTGAGATTTCTTCACTGGATTTGATGGCTCTCCATACATGTGACAGCAAGTCAAAGCAGTAGAAAGATTTCATGATCTCAGAACAAAATAAAATGAAACCACATTTTAAGCACTTATTTTCTTTTTTGGAGTTCTCCGCATTGGTTAGTAGTTTCCCTGAAACTTGGAAAGTTTTGAAAGAGAGTGAGATTGCTGGTTACATTCTTAGAGCCCTCCTCATCCATTCTCCACAGTGCTGCAGACAGATTTTGTAGCATGTCACAGTCATGGCTACGCTCTGCCCTAAACTACATCCTCAGCAGTCTTCCTGAATCTAAGGATTTCCTTCAGCAGTGTGGTTCCCTGTGTTCTCATGATGGAGTCTCAAGTGGGAGGCAGCAGTCAGACTGCTGCTCTAAAATTTTAAGGGAAATGTTTCTGAAGAGAAATCAAAATCAACATTTTCCAGGAAAAAAAAAATTGATTTTGTGTGTTATTTGTCATTCCTAATGTACTTCAGGCTACTTCTTGATTAATAAACCCGAATTAATTATTTAAGCTCTGGAAGCAGATGTTGGTTCCCTTAGTTAATGCTGTGCTATCAGATGCTGATTACTGCACAGATGACTTGAGGTGGCGATGTCACTAGAATACAGGAGAAGCAAGACCTTCCATTTCGATCAAAGCGAAAGCTTTCATCTTTCTCAAACAACAGACTTCCTCTGAATATTTTCTTCCCTCAAAAGCTGAGCTGTTCCAGCCTCCCATCCTCCACGAGAGGCAGGAAGAGCTGACTCTGTGTGCATTACTCACTGCGTCATGTCGTTGGCCATAATTGCTCCGCCCGTTATTGCTCATGACGGACTATCTCAGTTGCAGCTGAATGTCCCAGCAGGTGGGGCATCAGACGTTGGTGCATCCCTCCATGTGCTCATCTGAAGTACAGTAGCCTGTATGAAAGGAAATGGGCTTTGGTCAGTATTTTTGAACTCAGTAAGGAAGTTCTAGCCCTGAGGATTGCCTGGGACCAGGCATCTCCTCACCCTGCAGCAGTCTGCAGACAACATGAATTCCTCAAAAGGGATAATGAATACTCAAACTAATGTGAGTTGTGAGCTCTCTATTGTATTCCACAGACAATTAAAAAAAAATCAAAACCATCTTAAGTAAAGTTAATTCACGTTTTTCTGATTTAAAAATTGGAAAGGGAATTTTAAAACTCTTTTTAATCAGGAGATTTGAGAATTATTACTAGGAATTATTGCTGGACTGTGTTGATGGAAAGACTTGGGTCATTAGGAATGCCCACAGGAAGAACTGTTTGTTATGAATATTGTATTTCATTAACAGATCATTCCAAAGCCAATCTCACTCTCCAAATTGCTTGAAAACTGTTGATTCTAAATATTCATCACTTGTGTAATGTGGTTAACCAGATGAACCTGGACCCAGGACCAGATGAGAAGATACAGTTCAGCAGTAGAATAATGGGCAGTGAATAACAAATACGGTTTCGTAATCTTTTGACCTGGCAGATGACAATCATGTAATCATGTTGAAGTCTAATTGCTTTCTTCTGTCTATAGTCAGTAACTCAGTGCTTTTATCAGCATTTTTGGAAGATCTGAGGCATTTGACTTACTCTACTTTTTTTTTATTTATAACATATTTGTGTGACCTAAATTGATTTTAGCCATAGCAATAAGAAGTTTACAAGTTATCTGTGGTGAGATGTGCCTTGCTGTGCCTCTCACCTTCTCCTTTTCTCACCTCTTGAATACTTCAATTTTATTTATCAGATTTATTTATCATGGGCTTATTATACATCTTTCTATTTTCCTAAGCTTTTCCTCAAGTACCTGATGGAAAATGGAGATACTGGGAAAGGCCACATTTAGAAGGCAGATTTTAAGCTGAAGAGAATAGCAGGGTGAATTTGAGGAGGGTTTTTTTTGTGTATATATCTGAAGAAATACAATAACTAGCTACAACAGATTTTAGCATGTTAGAATAAAGTACATAAACTCCAATACAACTAGCAAAACTAAGTTCCAGGCTTGTTTCCTCCCAGCATTCTCGTCTTTCTTTTAGAAGAAATATAATTATTTGAAGTGTTTATCTCTGTTGGCTGGAGATCAGTGGATGTACTCTGCAGTGCTCTACACTGAAGCACTCTCAGATACAACATCAACTACATAATAGATTCACGACAGGCAGTAAACAGTTGTTAAAAAAAAACATTCTGAGATTTTCTTCTTCCTTTTTTTTTTTTTTTTAATATATATTTTTTACCTTAAACATGTAAAACTGAATTGCAAACAGATCCAGGATGGAGTTTCCACTCTGAAAATAAAGATCGGCATTTGGTATTGCAGTTAGCCACAGATAAAACTCAAATTTGTAACACTTCATTTAGCAGAGTATTAACCCCCTGGGAAGTGAAAGGGAGGCCTTCAGTGAACAAAACTCCTCAGTGTAGAGCAGGTAAAAATATATCTGTGCGAGCTCTGTCCCTGCATGTTACAATGGCGTGAAGGTGACCAGCCCGGCTCCAGAACGTTTGTTTAACTAGCTCAGAATTAATCAGAGCACTCTGGGATTAATAATTGCTTAATCAAATAATCGCTGCGTGACTCCAACACTATCTTTTTTTTTTTTCTTCCAGCAGACTGGAAATAAGACCTGTGAATATGTAAATTGGAACTGATTAGGGGATTAGGTTTCACTCTTTTTTTTTTTTTATTATTATTATTTGGAATAAAAACAGCCTGCAGATCCCTCTAAGCCAAGCCATGTCTCTGAATTACAGCACTAGCGCCTGTCGGCTGTGATAATTTCACTTCATTACGTTCCAGATATAAATAAAGTTTCTTTTTTTTCTTTTTTTTTCTTTTTTTTTTTTTTTTTTTTTTTCCATGTACCACCTTTAATAAGCATGGATTGAAAACACAGGGGTTATTGATCCCTGCAGCTATTGGGTCTTTGTGAGTCTAGTGCAACAGTGAAAGAAGACCGAACACCTCCTACCTGTTCGGGTGTGCAGCCGGGGACAATTCATCTCTGTTGAGCCCATTTTAGAGCTTTTGCAAAAACTGCCAAAAAAGCATTGCAAGAATGAAAGTGTCAGCTACACCATTCATAGGCATGCAAAGCAAACATACCTGATTGGCCTGTGACAGTGAAAAATGTTGGCAGGGCGCAGGCCAAGATTTCAAGGTTAGATGTTAGGTGTCTGATGCTAGGCTGTATGGTGGCCTCAAATAAACTGTCTGCCTTCGTGCTGAGCAACCCTGCTGTCCACTAATCCACAGGGGAGGCGAGTGCTGAGCAGCCCTGAAGCAATTCCGAGTAAAATGGCATTGTTTCTACACTTCTTCTACAATATACAAGCAGACCGTGATTTTGAAAACTGTGGTCCAGAGGCCAGAGTGTGGCAGTGGCACAGAGCAGGGTTTTTAACCATGGTTAAAACCAGGTTTAACCAGGTCTTTAACTATTATGTCTGCTGAGTATAGGAGGTTTTGCATTATAGGTTATTACGCACTTTTTTGCAAACCCAGCTGTGGGATCTCTGCTGCAAAGTCTGGAGCTTACAGTCTCGTCAGGGAGGTGGAACAGTTGTGTACATCGTACATTACAGATTGATGCTGGGACATAAGAAAGTTAAAAATATTTTACTTGGGCTCAAAAAATAATTCTGTTGCAGAACAGAACCATTATTTTGCCCTGAATGTAAGGATTATGTTATTTCTTTTCATAAATTTGTGAATGGCTAATAGCTGAGGGCACAGAATAAAACAAGGTCCTAATTTTGCACTAAATATAAATCTCCCTTTGCCATAAATCAAAGAGAAAATTGGTGGTGAGGGTTCATTGATACTACAAGCAACTTTTAAGGACAATGATTCATAGCTCTGTTTAGGTGTTCAGTGAAAATTAATTCAGAAAGTCTCATCTTTGTCCTAGTTAAATGTCACCAAATTCTATATGGAATTTGAACGTGGCCACATGTGTGTAACAGCCTTTCTCTGCTCAGGAAAGGATCTTGACAAACAAAGGTTGTTGCAGGTCAGCAGTGAAAATTGCATTAGTAAATTTTTTTTTTTTTTTTTTTTGCAATGGAGTGAATATCAGGTTCAAATACAGACAGCATAGCAGGTGGAAATCTAAGCGTGCAGGCAGAGCTGCTTAAAAAAATTCCTGCGCAGAGCCTACCTGCACCAGTCCTAACTCCAGCAGCTAATTCCACTAACCTGCCATTTTTCACAAGCATAAATTTTTGTCCAGAAACATTAAAATAAGCAGACTTGAGAGCAAAAGGTGCTGGGGACTGGAAAAGGGACACAAAACCTTCCGGCTTGTGGTCAGCAAAAGGGACTTCAGGCTTCTTTGCGAAACATCTTTCCTCCGTTTATGAACTGATTCTCTTTGAGGGGAGAGCTGAGAGGGAAGGGACAAAGGGGACGAAGCCTGGTGCACTCCTGGCTGAAGAGGAGGAAGAGGGAAGACTGTTCACTTCAGTGGCATCGTGTGCCCTGGATGTGAGGTCTCCTATGGGTTATTTACGGGGATGTGGCCAGCCAGGTCCAGACAGCCTGCTGCTCTCTGTAGAGCATCGCCCCCAGCAGAGCCGTCCCATGCAGCTGAGCCATCCTGGCGCTGTGATGTGGATTTGCAGGTACCAGCTCACCTCTGTAAGGAAATAATAAAGAGCTACCTCCACTGAGAGATCCTAAGTCTCACTTTTTTCTTGTAAATGAGTCTTTGGAAAGGTTAACTGCTTTGGAAAAGGAAGGTGCTTGCTGAGAGGTGGGGAATGTGAACTGGTGGTGCAAAGGGGACTCTTACGCCGGGGACTGAAGGCATTGAAATGAGAACTCTTGGTTTGTGCTAAACGAACCAAACTGTTTTCTACATGTCTTTAAAGCCATGAGCAATGAAAATGAATAAATACTGCTAATAATGATCATTGTCAGCCTGAACCCAGCAAGAATTAATCCCGGTTCCAAGATGACACACTGAAATAACTAATTGCCCTCACAGATATTCTGAGATTTGACCGTATTCATTTCCACAGGCCACTGAAAGGAAGGAGTGACTCTACCAAATGAAACCTGCGAGTTCACTCTGATCCCAGCCTGCAGTATAGCTGCTGATACAAGGGGAAATGCCTCAGGACGCCTCCAGCCATGCCTGCGTGGGCATTGATGTGGGGTACGGGGCATCCTGCCTGCCTGTGCTGCTGGAACACGGCTGGGCTGAAAACAGTCAACAGCAGCCCAGGGCAGATGCTGAGCTTGTTTCAGCTGTATATGCAAAACCTGCACAGCATGGTGTCTTCCTGCCCCAGGACTGCCAAGGAGAGACAGCAACAGCTTGTGAAGGAGAAATGGAGAGAAATACTTGGCTGGATGCTCCCATTATGTAAATTCAAACTGAAAGCTTTAAGTACATATACATATTTTTAATAATGACGCACACGTGAGGCTTGTTAAGTGTTGCTGACTACCATAGCCATTCTTCAGGAATTGGGAGGTCTTAGAGTAGAAACTTAGCCACTGCAGCTAATTCATATAAGCAACTTGTGGAGTGTGTGTTTTGCAGATGTTTTGTGAAGATTTCCTGGGGGGCGGGGAAGACAGAAAAGGGAAAAAAAAAAAAAAAAAAAAAAAAAGAAGAGACAGAAAAAAAGGGGGGGTAGGAGGAAAGAAAAAGCATTACTGGGAAACTGTAATTCTGCTCAGAGAAACCTCAATGTTTTTAACAGTATTCCCAGGTACTTTAAGGCTAGGTGTGCTTGAAATCGACGTCTAGGAATTAAAGAACACAAACTTCATTTGTTCAGAAGCAACTGGAAAACGTGAAAGTGTTTCTATGGAGATGGGGTTATTTCCTTTCCCACAATTCAAATCTTTTCCACAGGTCTTGTTTCATTCTGGTCACCCTAATGTTTTGTTGAGGAGAATTTTTTGGATTTTGATCTCAAGAGTTGGCCGAGATCCAGGCAGAACAATGAAGAAGTCATAAATCACTTTAATAGATATAACAAGAAGAAAAAAATGAAGGCAGAGAAATGGAAGGACTGTAATATGGCAGTCCCAGCACATCCATCAAACACAGAATACTCTTCTTGAGGTAAAGGAGAACACACCAATTAATACAGTTTAGAGCTGCTATGCTGCAATAAGGGGTTCTGATGCCTGAACTGCCATTCAGTTTTATGCATTAAAAATATATTTTAATATTTTCTCCACGTTATGGTGCTAGTGAATGTCCTGTGTGCCTTAACTACTATCGCACTGCATCAAGCTTGCGAAGCTTGGAGGCACCTCATCTAACTCAGGGCTGTGCGGATGCGGGATTGGTCCCAGCTACCTTTAACCATCAAACCTGCGGCCGCCCGCACTACCTCAGGAGTGCCTAGGGAAAAGCAGACACCTCAAGGGATGACTCAGCCCCTTCTGAGATACCATCTTCAGAAGGTGTTTCCAAAGGTGGAGAGCTCTTGTAGGAATCAAATGAAACCTAAGGCTGGGACAGCTTCCTGAACTCTGCACAAGCAGAAAATACATGGGTATTTGGTCTCATAAAGTCAAGTATATAACACAGCGGTCGTGATTCTCCTAATACAGTGCCCATCACCTCGGGGAGTAGCCATGCTATGGCGCAGCGTGAGATCTTTAGGCATACCATGCTAAGTGCTGTGCATTATTTATATGTATTCCACAAAACCTCAGTGGGCCTGACTGCTTTGGCCACTCTGAGCTTCTAGCAATAGCAGTGGAGGTCTGTAGCAGGTGCCTAGAAAGACAGTTTCGCTGTTATATGACGTTCAAACCATGCTCTTTCCAGCAAATCGAAAGCAGGTTTGTAATAATTTTTAGCAATGTATGGGGGACCAAAAATTACAGGGTATATATGGAGAATATTATTTACTGAAGACTTTTTTCATCTCTGCTCTAAAAGTACAGCATACACAACCTTTCTCCTCAAAAGCTGATAAATGGTTTAGCCATTATTTAAGGTTCGGGAAAAGGCAGCTACAGAAATAACATTTTAATGTATTCCAGATTAGACTTCATGCTATATTTGTAATAAAGTCTTGTTTCCAACATTGGTTGGCAGATCACTCGTACGGACAATTATCCAAATAGCTATTAGGATACGATTGCGCTCATTTCCAGGCAATGCAAGATTGCCAGAACTCAGCTTGGACGGCGGTTGGATTTTGGTTTGACTTTTGGAGAAAACCACAAGAATTTGTCAGTCGTCTTGGCCGTAAGGGAGTCTTCTTGTCTTGAGGCTATTCTTTTTCCTCTTCAAATATAGAAGGCAAAACATATTCTTGTTTGGTTTGGGTCCCGTTCTGTTTTCTCGTTATCTCTCATCTTTGTGGCATCAGGAGAAGACTGAGATGTAACTAGGTTAGGAAGTGAGAGACCTCTCTGATCATAGGAAAGAAGAAGGTCATTATGAGAAGAGCTCATGTATTCTGGAGGATGAAAACTGAAAAGAAAACCAAAGGTCATGAATTTCTTGTACTGGGGGAAGGGAGCTTAAGGGAGGGAATTCTTAATGCCAAGCTAAATCAGCGTTAGTTGGGAATAGAGACTCCCTCTCTTTATGCATTATGCTAATGTGTCATTTGGCAGATCTGAATCATGCTGGCTGGTTTAGTCCAGAGCTTGAGTCGAAGAACACCAACTCCCTCAGAAGGGAAAAAGACCTCTTTGTGCCAGGGAACATGTTCTGTGGTGAGATGATGTAATTGTTTAAGTCACAGATGCAGTGGTCAAGAAGCTTTTCCATCTTGAAGGATAGGTTGGTCCACAATGGTCCATGAAACTTCAAGCAACTCCAGCCATTCCCTTTGCTAGAGCTCAGAACACAAACAGGCTCATTATTTACTGCCAGTCTAGCACGGGTGCTGCCGAGACCAGCAGACAGGGGTTTGGCTGGGGGTCCACCTCAGCCAAGGCTTCTAGCAGCACTTCGTAAGACCTGAAGTGAGGCACTTCAGTACGATACTCAGCGTCCTGCCCTTTGTAAAATGGGGGTAAGAAGGCTAGAAACAGATCAGAAGTATTTCACTGTTAAAATTTGAATTTATGGAAAGAATGTGCACCTTGTGACAACGGGAGACTCGATAACGGATCCAAAGCTTCTTCGCTCTTCTGTATTTCTGTATTCAGATAAAAGGCTTCGGGCAGACACATCTCATTAGCTGCCAGCAGTTGCCAGCATTTCTGAAATACATCTTTCCAAACTCTTTGTTTCTCAAGAGGAGGAGAAGGTTGAGAACTAACAGGTTGCTTTTCTAGATTGCTCGGCATGAGTGACAACATATACTGTACAGTAGCAGACAAGGAAACACTGCTTCCAACACAGAAGCTGGTAAATGCAGTGACAGAAAGGCTAGTGAAAACAAACAAACAAACAAACAAAAAAAAACACTTAAGAGAACATCACATGGTCTTTGTTAAAAATAATTTCAAGGTCTTCTCCGAGCTCTGCTTCGGTCTCCCTATAAAGACTTTTCCATGGGGCAAATACCGCAACATTTAGCATATAGAAATCCTTTCTTGCTGGCTACGCTCCAAAACAATGACTGCACCAAAAGGGCTGAGGCATATCCTACCAATGGAGCAGAAAATTGCTTCAAGGCTAATAGCAGTAACACCTTGGCGAAGCAAACGCTGTAATTAGCAATAAAGCAGCACCCATGCCCAATAGGTCTATTGTGTCCTGTATATGATTTTGCTCTTTGGTGCAAAGGGGAAACGTGTGTGTGAGGGAGAATGAGTGTGTAGGGGTAATCCCCATCCAGCACGTTAATGATGAATGTGCTGCAGTTGGCATAAAGTGGAACATGTGCCAAGATGAGGCCCTCTTGTTCCTTTCAATCCCCCAACTACATTATCCCAAACACCACATTATATTTTTAGCGTTTTTATTTTCTTGGAAAAATATATAAACTGCAGTTATAAAATGTGCTTAAACAAATGAAATGGAGCTAGCAGGTGTACAGAATGTCCTAAAATGCTTCCCATGGCTGCAGTAAAATAAAAAATAAAAAAATAAAAGTAAACTTAAACAGTTCCATAGTGGAAAAAACATCTCTTGGTAGAGTATATAAATGTCAGCTTTTCATACTGCACAGTCACTTTCATTTTTGACTCCTAAAATCCAGCTAGAGTCATTCTTGTTTTGGACTTTAATTTCTCACCCGGATTAAAGGGGTTAATCCTCCCATTGCCATCTGTGCAGAAACACTAAACCAGAGGTACCACTGTTTTAAACTCTGAGATCCCCAGCACACCATGGGGAAAGCTAGTGTGCAAAATTGTGAATGTATTCTGCTGTTTACCATTTTTTGTCACCTACCTGTTGAATCTGGACAAAACCGATCTTCAGTCTGGAGATCATTTATATTTAGTAGTTTGGTTTTTTTTTTGGTAGAAGAGGGTTGCATTTACAAGTTTATTCAAAACTGAAGGACTGCTAGCAGTACTCATAGAAATACATGCACATATACGAGCGTATATATGTATGCATACATTTAGAGAAAACGTCAGCCCCAAATAATTTATAGTCAAAATACACTAAGTAAATTTTTTCTAATGCATACATTTCTTGCAGGATCAAATTTTATTACAACATTTTCAATCTTTGTTCATGTCTTTAAAGCTAACATAATCTATTTAACTCTGTTTCTACCCTGATAGAAATGTTATGTCAAGTAATTTTAGGGGCATTTCAAAATTATTATATGAATCATTACTGTAATTACTAAGTGCTGTTATTTTATACAATTAAAACTTTTCAAATGAACACAAAATTTCAGCTATGCATCTCTAAGTCTATTCTTGATTAATCTAGCCTTGGACAGTTTTCTGAAATGTCTGGATCAAATCCTCAGTGCTGCTTACCTTAAACACCCACCGTTACTCTGGCATCTTAATTTCAGTGTGATTCTCCAGTCCCACGCTGTGTGCTGATAAGAACATTAGCATGAGTGTGGATGGATTATTGCCAGTCGTGTGTCCAATTTTCTTTTAATGGGTCAATTTTGTCTTGGTGGGTAGTTCATCCTGCTACCTCTCCACAAAGCTAGAGACCTGTTTGAAGTTTCATGTCTATTAGTTGGCTGCCAGTGTGCTAAATTCTGCAAAATGCTGGGGATTCACCCAGAAACTGAGGAGAAGAGGAAACGGATAAAGGAGATGCCTGAGATACAAGGTTCCTGGTTGTCTAACAGCAAAGGCAGGGTGAGCCGAACACCATGATGGGAAGTGAAGACATTTTGGATTCCAACAGACAGAGCAAAGGTGTGGAGATGACTTCTCATCTGGTATGACATTAGCATCGTTCTAGCTTCTGCAAGCTTTTGAGTATCCCCACCTCTGAACAGAATTACAAACCTAATTACCAGAAAGGATTTCTTAAAGCCTGAGAGCAGTCCAGCTCACTGTTCTAACAGCGATGGAATAATAGTGAGGAAACGATCTTGAACTGCTGGTCCATATGCAGGATGAAGTTCAACACGATTTGCAGTGAGGCTGTTAAAAACCATTGGAGCTGTATATCCAAGCCTGTCTGTATGCACAGACAAGTGAAATCTTTTCAAACAAACAGGGTGGAAATTCTTGGCTTCTCCAGGAACCGGCCTTATTTCCAGCAGATCGTGGTTTGGATTCCCAGTCTGCCCTTGGCATTGCAGTTTTCCCCCTGCTTGCCACAGCTAGATTGAGTTTGCTGTTTCTGGAGCGAACTGTTGAACAAGATCCTGGTGCCTCAGGTAGGCAATGTTTTACCATGGAGGAAGAAATCCCTGTCTGAAGTCAGAGAATGGAACCTCCTAGTTAACAACTGGCAGAACTACAGGAAAGGAACTGAGCTGCCGTCAGAAGGCAACATATTAATGGTTGGTGTTTAATTTCTTATAGGTAAAACATAAGAATATGGTGGTCCTCGCATTAGTGGTCTAACTACAGCAAAGTGCGTGTAGAAAGGTAGCACCATTTCCTTCCATCGACCATTAAGGGCCTTGTGGATCTGCCAGAAAAGGGAAAACTAACCTTCTGTGGAAATCCAGCAAAAGGCCTTTTCCCCTTTAAATCATTAAAGGCGAAGTTAATGATGCATCAGCCTGGAGAGCCAGATTTCATTGCAGCCAGATGCACACAGGCTTTCTGGATATTTGACTGGCTGCTTTGAAGATGCTGAAGCTGCTTATTTCCTCCTTGGACTTCCCAGATGTAGGCAGTGATACCTGCACGTCCTTCTGCCACTTCTGAACAGGTAGAGGTTAGGGGCTGCTGTGATCAGCACTGACATCTGTTGCTGAATTTAACTCCGCAGCACCCAACGCATGCTAGTTTCTCTGTGCATAACTGGCAGAAACAGTGGCATCGAGGAGAGAAAAAAGACTCAGCCCCACACGGGGACAGACAAAAAACGACTAAAATTTGGCTGACAGAAAGTTCACTGAGGCACAAATGAATCGTTATGATTAAATACAAAGTAATAGTGAAAAAAAAAAAAAAGGAGGAGGCAAGAGGAAAGCCTGTCTTTTCTAAAGCCCTTTGAAATACAAAGGCTCATCCACCAGATGCATGGCGCAGAATTTTCGTTGGCTGGAGACCAAATGAGGGACAATGCTATGCATGAAACCTGCTCACTTGACCAATGTTATGCTTCATTTTCATCAGTGCTGTCCATGGAATATTAGATATTCTGGCAGTTATTTAATAAAGCAAATGCACACAAGGAGCCCTTTAAGGTAAAAAGTAAAATAATCTCTATTTTCTCTTCAGGAGGTTTTGGCAAATGGGAAAAGATGGGGAAGAGGGAATAAAAAGTGTATGTGGAACAAAAGTTTTAACAGTCTGTCTAACCAGTTGGTATAATTAAGTTTTACTTCAGCCCTCAGGAAACCCCAGGGAAGTTTGTGGCATCCCAGTTCATGTGCATGTTAAGTAGGAGATCATGTAACCTCCATGCAAAGTTAGAAAAGGCTGGTTTTAAAGAATTATAGTGCTCATTTACGGCGGTGTCAGTCTGAGGTGCCTCTTGGCTTCATCAGTGTTGGCTCAGAGTTATATCTGGTTGCACAAAGTTGAGTTTGGATTCACCAAAGCTGTCCGAATTAGAAGTAGAGGGAACATGGGAGGAGCATGACTAAGCCAAACAAGTTGAACATACTCTTCTTTGGAATGAGTTTTCTCTGATCAGCTGAGATCTAACTGAGGTGAGGAAACAGAAAACCAGTCAATATTCCAGCACTTGTGAATGCTGCTTTGCTCAGTTGTGGTATCTCAATCATGACATCTCAGCGTAGGCAGGGAAACAGAGAGCAAGGAGAAAGGGGCTTGCAACTCATTTTACCATGTAATCCACTAACGAGATTCCAAGTTATGAATTCTAATCCTTCCTTTCCCTTTAGCCCTTGATCCTCTAAGCAGTCCCAAATATGACACAGGGCTTTAAGAGATGAATATTCCTATTGCATTTCAAGAGCGCTGAGGTAGGAGGTGTAGATTTACGGAGGACCCTACAGCAGGGCTTTTTCCCCCCAAACAATGCTATACCAGAACACGTCCTCACAGAATATTCAACCCTTGCACATTTCAATTTTGGGCTTGCAACCAGGTGTGTCTGAACTCTCTGGTGCAGGGTTTTACTCGGCAAAATTCCTGGAACGTAAACGCAGCTTGTTCCCATGTGTTTTCCCCAGCAGCTGCAGTTCCTGAACAAGCAGTACTTCACTTGCATGTAAGTCACCTATGTGCTGGAAAAAGAACAGAAGAAACCTGCAGATAGGTGCTTGCATAACGTCCTCCAACACACACAGGCATCCTCTCTTCAGTGTCACTCTTGGCTTTGTGTGCTTAACTGTCCCAAGGGCTGGGATTGTACATGCTCTGTTACAGGGTACCCTGACTTCCTTTTAAAACAGAAAAACAAAAAAAATAAACAGAGCAATGGAAACAGAAGGACATGGTGCTCTGGTCCAGGGCAGTAAAGACAGCTTAATTCCACAATGGTTACTTCCTTAGCTCAAGGGGTAGCAGCTCATTCTGCTGGCGCTGGATGTCTCATGCTCACTCTCACAGGTGACTTTCTGCTACAACAACACTTTCACAGCCTCTTGCCAGGAGTGGTAAAACCTAGCATTTTATAAATTAGCTCTTCTGTAANCTTCCATAGAATGAGTTTGACACCTGCCAGGGATGGCCTGCATTTATAGGGACTAGATGATTCCTTGAGATTTCTTTGAGCCCTGTCTTGACATCTTCATTTTTATCCCCATTGCACTGAGTGTTTGTCTTCATTCCTCTCCCAGGCCATCAGTCCGCTTGCTGTTACTGCTGAGCAACAGCCCACCCCCCCAACACAGCACATTAAAGCCACCCCACTAATCACAGAAGGGTTAAAAACATGATTGGTGGGCAAAGACTCCCCCCTTCTTTCTGCAAGGTTGTTTGAAATTGTGAATAGAGACTGACAGCTTGCCTGAGTGTTTGTGGTTCAATTTGAAACCACAAGGCCCAGAAGCACATGGTTTAGATTCAGTGTCTTTCTCTAGCTAACACAAACCATTTGTTCAAGCAGTTTGGCTATCTGTTGGAGAATAGTTTTGCACCAGGATCAGCCTTGATTCACCCCAGACAGCCGAATACATTCAGAAGTAAACCCATAGAAAAAAAAAAAAAAAAAAAAAAGAAAAAAGTTTCCCAAACAAAGGCTTGCATTTACTGTTTCTTGTTTATTTTTGCAGCTTGTAAAGGAGCTACTAATATCCTGGTAAGAAGGGGGAAAATAAAAAGAGGGAAATCTAAAATGCCAATCAAAAGCAGTGCCAAATTAGGTAGCGTTTACTTGAAAATTACTTTTCGCATTACCTTTTTTTTTAAAAGGCAAACTCCTGTAAAATAATGTCATGGAGGACAGAGAAAGAAGAGCTTTGAGCAACTCCAAAATATACTTGGACCAATCTTTTCAAACTTGGCTATGTAAAGTGAGGCATGTAATGAGGCTCAAGTTCAGCCACTGAGCTTTCACACAAAGCACTTGAACATGCACCTAGTGCTCGTCATTTGCTTTAAGCCCCCTGTCCACAGGACATAAACCCAAGTGCTTCACTGCAGGAAGGTCGCACACCTTTGTTAGGTTGGAAGCTAAAAAAAAACTGTAGGAGGGAACATCCAAGTCCACACAAGCCCAGCTACAGGATGGTGTCCCCACGGTATCCATGGGTCCCAGCTACCTGTGCGCAGTGCTGAATTTATTTCGGCTCCTTTATAAACGCAGGAGGGTGGCAGAGCTCGCTCGGGGAACCAGCCTGTGGGCTGCGCGCTCAGCTCTGCAATGAGGTGACCTCACTGCGCTCAGGCTCACTTAAAAGATCAGCACTGGAGGAGTCAGAGAGGGAATTCAATGAATTATTGTGGTAAGGCAGCACACCAAGTGTTCAGTTACCCCAAATCGCAGGTATTAGAGCTGAAATGAATTATCTTAAAGCAATTTCCCATCGGCTAGCCCCTGGGATTATCTGCTTCATCTTCCTCCTTCTCGCTAGAAAACCGGCTCCAAGATGCTACAACACAGCAAACCACCTCCTGTATGCAGAGGTGAAGTACCCTGGAAAAGGAAGGAATGCTTCTCTGCTCTGTCTCTATCTCCTAGTTAGGAATAAGTGACCATAAAATCTGTGTATGTGTGAAACCACAATATATTCCCCTGTTCTGTCATTAAAAGCCACTCACAACATTAAAATGAATCAGAGGTGGGAGTGCATTCACCAGCAGGGAGGAGCAAGCGGTTATATACCATGAGTTTACTTCCAAGAAAAGATTATGTTTCTGGGAATTCAAAATAACATATATTTTATTTTAGTATTATGGGAATATTGAAAAGACTTCTAGCATTACTGCTATTTAAGCTACTATATAATCACAGTATAATTTTTATTAACAAAAAGACTTTATAACTTCTGAGACGTGCAGCAGTCATTGCAAAGCTAGCGAAGTGAGCATGAGGCTTTGGGGGCCGAGACACGCTGTAGGTATACCAGGAAAACCACCCCGGCAAGCCAAAAGCTGAACAGCAGTGCGGGGTTAACACCACTGTCTGTTGTTGGAGCCGTTCGGCTGCACACCAGGAGGGGAGCCACGCCGAGCTGATCGCCAGAGACACACGCTGACGAGCCCCCTTCTTCTCTCCTTCCCTCCTATTTCTTGGGACCTCCAGAAGGTTTCCAGCCCTTGACTTTGCACGGTTGACTTTTGTGAGGGAGAAGCCTTGGGTAATGCTGCTTGGACCCCAGGGCTGGCGTAGGCAGCAAGCATGCAAAAAAAAAAAACAACAACAACAAAAAAAAAACCACTATCTGAAACCAGCACAGCAAACACGAGCACACTGCTCCAAGCACCTGAGCCCTACAAAATTATCTAAACCAAAACAGTGCCAGAAGTAGGACGGATGCCATTCTTACATCAACGCGGAGCAGACTGTGAGAGCTGTTCTGCTCGCGGCCGGGGCCCTGGTGCGCAGCGAAGCGTTGTGCTCTGCAGAGAGGTCCTGGTGCTACACAGAACAGTGCCAAGGGCACGGAGAGCCATCTAGGAAGGCTGAACCCTTACATCATGAAAACATACATCTGACCCCAAGCAAGGAATTGGGCAGTAGCATTTAGAATGCCATCCTACCTAATTTGCTTTTACATCTGTTTATTTTATTTGGACACTCATGGATGACCGTTAGCTCTCACCATCGTGGCTGCCGATGCCTTTCGGTTTCTATGGTTGCAGTAGGCCTTATTTCAGGGATCAAATCAGAATCTGCTGGAAAGGGAAAGTGTGCCCCTGACTTATGCCGTGTGCTCAGGCAAGGAATGTTCTACTGCACAGCCACATGCAGAAGGAAGGAGGGCTTTGGCTAGAGGGTGGGCTTGTTCTGGAGCCCGGTTCTGTCCTGCAGAAAATGGAAACTCCTTCTGTTATGCAGGGAGTCACATAGGTAAGGATGGAATGACAGTGCTGTGCTTCTCTAGTTAATTACTTTGCTCTAGATTTACAATACAAAGAAGGAATAACATATCAAGAGCCTCACACCTCAGTGGTCTTTTTTTGGCAAATAGGGAAGAAAAGACATGCCAACCAGTTAATTCTTAGAGCTTTCTGTTTCCATTTAGTGTGTTTTACTTGCAAACACAGCTTCAAATGTCTGGGATTATCAGACTGCTTTTGATGAATGATATTATGACAAGTTACTTCTACTACTTTTTCTATTGGGAGAAATCATGTTTATGGAAACACAGAAGGGAGGAAAAGATAGCTTCAGGTTTGGGCTTTACTTTCCTATAAATAAAGCCTTCTGAGCTGTGTCTCATTTGGAATTGGAATCATTCTCTGTAATAAAAATAATAGAGAAAAAAATCAAGATGATGTTTTACTAACATAAGATTAAAACAAAAAACACCAAATCAGTAAAATGAAATAATATCACTTTTACCAGTATGGGAAACTTTTACTCTTAAAAAAGCTGAAAGACTTCAGTGTTACAGCTCTCAGGAGAGCACAGAAAACTTTCCCTAATTTTAATGAAAGTGTGACTACCTCCTGTGGATAAGGATAAAGAGCCTGGTCTGTGACTTACAGCATTTGTTCATATGAGGGCAATTAGCTGACTTCTTCGTACGATCAAGTAGTACCCAACAGCAACAGGCACTATGATTATTTACAAACAATACCACGCTCACTGTAGAGCTGCCACCACTCCTGTGGTGCAGCTGCTGACACCAACACTCATGAATCACTCAGGTGCCCCCCAGCAAAGCACCCTCTGAGGAGCCGATGGGTGCAAGGCACCAAACAGCAAAGAGGAAGCAAACAAAGCACAAACCCAAGCCCAGGAATATATATGTGTATATATATATATATATATGTGTGTTTTTACCTAGGACAGTTGCAAACCCTTGACTGCATGATTGTTATGTCCCTACGAGCATCTCTCTGCTCCTTATGGCACAACATTTCCCTTTGTGGCAAGGCAGATTTGGGGGGGCAGCCAGAAATACAATGGAAGATTCAGCCCTACCTGCTCATAAATGCACTGATTTGTTTCAGTATTGCACAGCATGCCATATTTACAGGAAGAGAAGGGGATCTCCATGAATTACAAAGGAGAATTATCCACAGTAGCAAAGTTGTTAGGAGATGAGCGTTGAGGTTTAGCCAAAGCTGGAACATCATGGACATTTGCTCCTTTACAATGGTGCACAAACCCAAGGTAGAAGGCAAGGGGTGTCCAGGGGCACCCTAGGCACCCAGGTCACAGCTGACTGGAATCCTGAGATTTCACTGGTCAGGAGCCAGTTTGAAACCCACTCAACCACCCCAAGTACTTTATAGCATTGTAAAGACAGTATTGTTTAAAACAGTTCAAAAATTCTCCACACAATCTGGCAGCCTTCCAAAACCGTCTTAAATGAGCCAAAACTATCAGCAGCCACCCACCTTCCTGTCCATCATCCCCTGATTAATGACATTCCACCAACAGGTCTGACATCCAGGATCTCCCTGCTGCAGGACCTCTGCTTAAATACGGTCTCTGAGACCTGTAAATTGTCTGTATAGTTTGCAGCTGTGTTTTACAGGGGGTGTCCCTTTGTAATGTGGTGACCATGCAGGAGGGGCTTCTCAGGGGGTGGAGAGAGATGGGGCTGTGCAGCATCTTGTAAAACCGTAATTAGACATAGCAAAGCATTAGAAACCAAATCACATGCGAGGTATGATACTCTGTCATTTTTTTCTTGCTTCTTATCCTTGTACCTTCTGAGTCAAAGCAGTCCCGATAAGAAGGAAGCAACAGCTGAGACCTGCAGCTGGCATTAATTATTGAGCAGCTCTAGCTCCATCAGGAAAAACAGCATCGGTGCTTATTTCCTGCTATAGATGCAACACGTAGATAGCAGTTGGTTGTAGATCAGTGTTTGTAGGTATCTCGATCGATGGCCTTGCTGCTCCCTGATGCAGCGTGGAGCAGCAGGGTATTTTCAGGTAAAAAATTTGGAGAGACGTTGCAGTACATGAGCCAGCCCGGGAATAAAGATCAGCTCTGCAGCAGCCAGTGCTCTTGTGTACACCCTGTACCTGAGACAAATCCCCAGTACAGGGAAAGCACAGTTCAGAGAGTACCTGGAGAAGTGAGATATTTTCTAGTGTCTGGACTTCTTCCATGGGCACTTGGAGGACTGGCTGAAATGTCTCACTTTCACTGGTGGATAGGCCCAAGAAATCATCAGAGATGATGAATCAGCTATTGGGAAAGTGAAACATGCAAACGACCTTGCCCTTTGCATCAGTGCATCCTGTCTATAGACTTGTGCTTGACGTTGCTTTTCTAGGTAGGTCTGATATTGTCAAAATTGTGAAAGTTACACTAATGTGTAAATGCAACCTCATCAGCCGGTCAGATGCATACGATGTCATTTCTGCAGAATAAAGAAATACTTCTTCCAGGCATTAAATCCTGAATCCGTATTTTTCATCCATATGAGATTTCCTTATTTACCCCATAATGCTGTGTTACCTTACTGCCTGGAAAAGGGGAGCTCAAGGTAAAACCCTGAAGAGAAGACACATTATTTTGGAGTCAGAGGTTCACACTTAAGAAATGCCTCAGAGTTTCTGCATTGCCATGCGCATGGGACAGGAGATGGGCAGAACATCTGGTTGTGATTCCATCAACAGCTGGGCGCTGAAAACCTTGAAATCCTCTATCTGAGGTGCTTCAGCTCTTACACAGGATCATTTCTGCATGAACACTTATTTTCCTAAAGAATTATTTTTTTGGCAACGTAGGCACTAAAGAGGCATGTGTTGGTGGTACGCTGTACGATTCCTTCGGTAGACTTTGGTTTTGTGGCCTAGGCATATCCACCCACCTCCCTCCAGGATTTGGTATTGTATCTTCATAGGCATACACTCCTGGGTGCATGTGTACTTCAAGCGTTCTTCACGTGTTTCTGCAGATCTAGATGTTCTCACATGCCTATATCAATACATAGAAACAAGTATATGTAGACACACATCATCTGATTTTTAAGAAAACTTGCTTTCCATGAGAAACTACAGAGTGCATTTTCACTCAGCAGTGACTCATCTTTCTAGCTTTTTTTTTTTTCTTACTGCTTAATCCAAGAAACTCTGACTAAGTCAGCTCTGCCACGTCCCAAGTGTAGCAGGGATTCCTCACCAGCCTTGATGCAAACAGAACTTGTAATTCTCCTCAGAAATAGCAAGAAACTGCTATTTGCGGGCTCATGCTTTACGCAATGATGACCTTGGCTGAGGCAACCCAAATGGAAAGGGCCCCAGCACATGAAGTCAATGCCACTGTGGTAAATAAAGGCAGCGCCAGGAAGGCACAATTTCAACATCCCCTGGCAGATGAAGCATAGCTGGGCAGGGGCACGACGTGTATGAGCTGTATTTTCTTAACAGCAGTCTGGGAACCTCATGGCACTATGTCATAGTGAGACAGGCCAGTTTTGTATCTCAGCTTGTTGTTGTTATTTTATTTTTTATGTGCAGACCCTTTTAGTGTTCTGTACAGCCATTAAAATGAACCGACTCTGGTCAGCTAAAGAGATGGGCTGGAAGCAGAATGTCAGGTATTTGTCAATCGCCCAGCATAATGTAACTTCAGAGCAGTTCAGGTATTGACTGAACAGATTCGGAATAAAAATTTTAAAATGTAGAACCCATTTCAGCACTTCAGCTTGGCACTAAGAACTCTTTGGGTGAGACAGGTTGTAGACCAAGTTTTAGACTCACATGTCCCTGCCACTTTAGACAGCAAAATTCAAACTAGTTGCATGCCTACAGACCATAACAAACAATTTATTACATGTGTCAAAGTTTCTACCAGCAATCTTAACTCAATCAAACCAAAACAAAATGTTGCTCAGATTCATGAAGAGGACTAATTAACTTCCTGGCAGCTTGCTCCGATTGCTGATTTGTAAGGCTGACCTGAGTTTTATTCTGTTTATATCCTTAAATTCAGGAGCAGCCAGCACACAGCAAGCTCCTTTGTTGACTGGAAGATCACAGAAGGAGTGTTGTTCTGAGAACCCCAGGACCCAGACCTTCCTTCTTCCTCTTCCCATGAGAGGGCCCGTAACACTCCTGAGCTCTGCAAGTAGCTCTTTGAGCATGGGCACGCTCTTAGCACCCATCACAGCTGCATTTTGGGACCTCTAAAACAGCCCTGATCGTTTCTGTGCTGGGTGTGCCCACACTTCATGAGCAGTTGCATTTTCATCCCAAACCCATTCATGAGGTGAAGGTGGATCCCTCAATGAATTTGCCACATCTTGCTTAGCTTAATGCTGGTGTCTGCCAAAGGTGTTTTTTCTCTCTAACCGTTTCTACATCTGTTTACTGTTTACTTCTTCACAGAACAGGCCGTATACTCATTAGGATACAAAATAATGTTTTAGTGGAAGAAATATTATCTCAGAAACACACTCTAGGTATATAAGCTTACTGTTTCTCCCCGGGTTCTCAGCCTTCTTTCATCAGGACAGTTTTGTTAAAATGATATTACCTCTCTGGGGCGTACTTCACAGGAGCTTTATGGTTATGATGAATAAAACAACTGTGGTGAGACTGCAATAAATTAATTGCGCCATTTTATATGAGTAAGAGAATGGGCAGGAGACCTGAGAGTGAAACACAAATCTGACGATGACTGGGATTCGTGGTTGAAAGGGTGGTAAGAAAAAGAGAAAAGATGTCATAGTGGGGGTGGAAAGGCGACCTGTGGAAACACACAAAACCAGCCCAGCACATGGTGGTTAACAATAAGCAATTTGGAGTCTCAATTTCCATTCAGGCAAGGACATGGGAGATCTGAATTTCCACGTTAGTAATTGCATTTTTTTTTAATTTTTTTTTTTATGAGATACAAAAGGTTTCTGTGGATCTGTGTCTCTGCCCTTTATTGGCTGGAAGCTGATTGACTGCATTAGAGGAGCCCTCCAAAACTCAGAGAAGGCTCTCACAGGAGGAGATGCCCATCAGTCTGGTTCTTGTTTTATACCGAGCTCCTGTGCTGCTGGCAGCAGGCCGCTGCCTGGCTGCTGCAATGTGGCCATTCAGGTGTGCTGCTGCTCCCTGCCTTGCTCTGCCCGAGTAAAATTGGTCTTTGTTGCGCTAAGGCTGAACTTTGTCAGGTTTAATTGAAGACGTGGCAAACTGGCCAATCAGCATGTGCAGGGTGGAATCAGAAGCGCGCCCAAAACCTGATCCTGCGGGGCTCAGAGATGAGATGTGCTGAAACACAGTCAGGTCGTGCAGGATCATCTTCCTGCCGTGACTTGTCACTGAAGAAAAGCTGCGATACGAAGTGTAGATGATCAAAGCACCGCTTACAATGCCAGCCGCCAGCCGCGTGAGTCGCACAGCCAGCCCCCCCAGTGCAGGAGCAGCCCTGTGTTTTCATGGTGACATTGCTCAGCGTGTGGGGAAGTACTCCGTGTCCCCAGCTGTCCCCAGGGCTGGCCTCGTTCCTCGCGATGTCTGCACTCATCTCGGTTGTCCCGGAAGGGGAAGAAGTCAGGTCCAGGGCGTTCATTTCATAACTGAGGTTTGTTTGCAAAGGGAGAGGAGCTGACTCGTCAGACGCCATTGCATTGCGGAAAGGAAACCTGTAGACTTGCAAAGAAATGTTGTCAGTGAACATCTGAGCAAGAGAGCACTCTGCACTGGGAGGTCCCTGGACATGCTGTGACAGGAAGTCCTGCCTTTGTTTGTGTTGCAAGTGTTTTGCAGTTGGGTTGCTCTTGTTTTCCTGCAGTGCAAGATGGCTCTTAAAAGGTCCCAGTGAGATGGTTTACTTTTATATCCCCATTTCCTGGGACTTTTTTAGATAAAATGCCCACCCTTTGCTGTTGCTGTCTCTCAGCTTCTTCAGAAGAGGTAAGCAAGCAACTTCCCTTATTGCCAGCAAAACCCCGGGAAAGACGCAGGGCAGGAGGGGAGGGAAAGGAGCTGCTGCCTGTCTGAGGGGCACAGCAAGAGCTGTGGCTGTGCCGAGCTGCAGTACTCGGACAAGACCCTTGGGGACAAAGGGAGGGGTCACCCACGTCCCACAGCAGGGCAGTGACACGGTGACATCGCCAGCAGAAGCAGGTGCCCTCTGCCCGTGTGCTGACCCCGCTGCACCCCCAGCCCTGCTCTGGGGGGGGCTCGCCTGCGGCCCCCCACATCCCCGAGCCCCAGCTTTCTGCAGGTCTGGAGGACTCCGTGACCTAACCCTAACCCTAACCCTAACCCTAACCCTAACCCTAACCCTAACGCCTGGCACAGCGAGCTGCCCGCTGCTCTCACACAGAGGGGCCTAGCCCTGGCATTAGGAAGGCAGTGTACAGTCCCCTGATTAACAAGTTTTCTGTGGTATTCTTTTTCCATACTCAAAAAGAGCAGGTTTTGCATTAATTTTTCTAGGGAGAGAATGTTCTGTACTAAATAATTTTAACAGTGACATGCTTGCCTGATGGATTAACACATAAACTGTTCCTAGGACAAATATTGCTGATTATTCACTGATTTTCCAATCAAGGAGTAAGGCTAACACTGCTGTTTTGAAGTTGCCATCGTGCTTGCCTACTACTGCACTGTCACAAGCCGGTTTTTAGTATAGTTGCTACTTTAGATTTCAAAATCACAATGACAGACTTTGTTGATATTTTGAATTTTGGGTATAAAACCCTTACCCTATTCTCAAGTGTAATTTTTCTGCAAGATTTGCTCTATAGTTCTCAGAATCGCTGCTCAGTATCCGAGGTGAACAGGTCTCCGTGCCAGACAGGCAAGACATAGTGCCCTCAGCTTGTAATTTAAAACAAGGAAAAAAGAGAAGAAGAAATGGAGGCACTGAGAGGGTAGAATGAGACCTAATTTCTTTAACCTTTCTTTTTCGCCTTTTAAAGACTTCCTGAACTGACTGGCAAATGCTTTTTCCAGCGTTTTGTCCCAGAGCAGGCTGGGAAGCAGGAGGTAGGATTTGGTACGGGGAGTTATGAAGTGTGCGGGGTAGTGACGATAGGCAGATAACAGCTTCTGGTGGTAATACCAGGGCATGTAATGGAGGCTAAAACCAGAAAAAGCCTTCTCCGTTTAACCAAAGCTCGGTAAAAGAGCTCGGTGCCAGCCCCGCATCAAGCAGCACCTGATAGATTACCTTTGATTGCTTCTCAGGGTTCAGGCATTGCCTGCTCTCTAAGGTAGCCAAGCATTAGGAAAGCATTTGGATGTTGGCTCAGGAGCAGACGGATGGGGAGCTGACACAGGCTCCGCTGGTGGAGCTGCAAAAGACGCGGGGAAAGTTACACAGACCGGTGGGAGAGGTGAGAGAAAGCAGCATTTTGCCCTGCTCAGAACTTTCCAAATCTGACTTTTAGCGGGTGTTTTGATGTAAAGTTTTCCTTTCTTTGGGCCACATGGTTCGTACGTTTTCTGAACGTGAGGTCCAGCTGGTGAGTTATGACTCAGTGCAAGGTGTGAGGCGGTTGGGTCCAGACGCACAGCCCTGCTCTCTTGGTCTGCTCGAGTCCCCTTCCCCTGTCATGCAGTTTTCTGGAGGGTAAATCAGCTTCCGCGAAGATGTCAAGTAAACTTGTGCAAAGAAAGCCAGTTCCTCCTCCGCTGAAAAAGACATCACAACGTTCTTTCTCCTTCACAGCGGGAACCTCTTCCTGTACACACAAGGCAGCCCTGTCAGAACATCGGTAATCAGGTTTTAACTATTTTCTTTGGAAGTTTCACCCCCTTACCCCCTTCTTTGTGGATAGTGGTTGAAGTGATAATTAGTAAATTCTGGTGCTCATCCAAAAATGCTCCAGTGCTGAAATTGTACACAGGCACACAAGAAAAACATGTACACAAATTGTCAGCACCCCACCCTCTGCCATCAGTAGAAATAGACAAAAAAAATGGCACAGACCCCCTGCCAGAGACTGTAAACATGCAGTTATAAAAGAGTATGTTAAATGGTAATGACCTCACATTTATACCACGCTTTTCATCCAGAAGAAACCTAACTGCTTTGCAAGCTGCCAAGCGTTTCTACAAGGCACTGCGCGGCTTCTAATGGGTGGCCACTTTGGGACAGCTTAGGACAGGAAGTAAAAAATAATAAATTCAGTAGAAAAGGATCCTCCAAAATAGCTTGTTTTCAAGAGGCACATATGAAAAAAGTGTTGAAGCTGCAGAATGTGTAATGGGTTATTTATATGACATAAAAACTCCAGTGAAGATCAAAATAACACTGTATGAGCAAAAAGCATATGACAAAGTAAGACATTTTTTCCAGCCCAGTAGGTTGGATGTGCTGACTTTACAATACCGTGTGTGAATGCAAGGTTTCATTTAGAGGAACATGCAGGGACAGTTTCCATTTGTAATGCTAATTTAGTCATAAATCCTCCAACATACCTTGTCCCACTGCATCCCCCTGATGAGCCCCAGCCTCGCATCGTACTGAAGGCACATGGGACATCACAGGAGGTGACAAGTGCCCGGAGAAGCCACTCACAGGCTAAAAATGTGGTGGCTGAAATACTCTTCCAAGAAACACTGAGGTGGTCATGCTGAGTGGGACTGTTTGGGGCTTTTCATGGGATAGTTTCTCTTTAAGTAAAGACAAACGCCTTTGATGTTTTCCTTTTTTTTTTTTTTTTTTAAATAAATTCTGATTTTCTCCAGAAAACAACACATTTGAAGATTTTCATTTTCTTAGAGACCCACGTTTCTGTCAAAGAACAGTCCCAGTTGTTTAGTGGGAAAGGAGCCAAGAGCTAGTGCTGAAGAGGGGAAGCTGTGGGATTAATAACTAGTCCAGACTTTGCTCTGAACTTCTCCTTAAATGAGTTGTATATGATAGACTCCAGGGTAGCCTAATGAAGTATTTATTTTTCATTGACTCTACTTTAAATAATTTTTATGGAACTAGATGGAATTTGATAGAAAATAATTTTTCCTTCTCTTTTAGTGTTGGAAATTTGAAAGAACATCTTGATTTTCTGTCGCACCCTGGAGAACAAATTCCTCATTTCTACCTATCATTAGGATCTGTCACTTTATTAGGCAAAACCAAAGTTCCCTCCCTGCTTCCCCCTCTCCCCTCTGCCCCCTTTTTTTTCTAATAGGAAACTTAGACACACAGAGCAAAACAGAGTAGCAAAACAAAGCACACTCAGCATTAATTTGGCAACAGGGAAACTTACTAAAACAGATTTTATTGTTTAAAACCGAGACTTGGATTTTTCCTTCTATAAAAAAACAAACCTCTCTGACATTTGCTGGAAATACTGCTAGCAAATGGATCATGTATTCCATTGCGCAGGAGATGCAATTAGATTTCTGCAGGTTTGTAAAACAAACCGTGTTCTAGGAGTGCTGTCATGGAACCACTGCTCTGATTTCCAGTTGGATAACTGAGCTTTTAATTAGGGCTCCAGTGGTGCAACCGCTTTGCAATTTGTAAAGCTGCCTAAGGGATTTGAATGTCAAACTCTAATTACGATCATTGTGAACTGAGCATGCTCTACGACGATTTGAAACTTTGGCCTATATATTCTCTTTGTGTAACAAGGAAGGATTTGCTTAGCAGGGAAAAACTTTAATCTATTGGAGGTATGAAAAATTACTGAACTAGATCCTCTGCTACTGTAAATCAGCATATTTTATCCAATTTCTGTGGAGCCAGGATGATGTTTAGCCTCGAAGTGTAAGAGCCACTGTTTTTTTCTCCCTGGCAAAGGGGCTGAGAGCCTTGTGGAGCACTCACGATACACAGCAACGTGCCCAGGGCTTCTTGCATTCCCTCTGTGGCGTCTGGCACAGTGATACCAATGCTTTCTGTGCTGGAGAACTTTCCAGCATGATCTAGTCTCCAACCTGATAACAGATTATGTGTTTCTGCTCATTATGGAGAGTTCTTTCAGTATATGGCATTTCCAGAAGCCAGCAAGGAGTGAGATGAATGATTTGATAGTCAATTTACATTTCAAAGTAAGAAGTAATTGCAATTAATATCCCACTTTGGAAATTATTACTACAGACTCTTTCAAACATTTCAGTGACCCCTTCCACTGTCCTGCTCCAAATGGCTTTGCTAACAAATTTCAGAGAATCTCTCCTTCCTTATAAAGTTTTGATTTCAGCAAATCAGCATTTTTGACTGAAGGCAGAAAAAAAAAAGCATAAAATTCCCAAACAATGCATTTCTTGGAAAATCCCCAGCTGGCTAACCAGGTAACGTGCTGGGCACTTGGGAGATCTGGCTTCAGTTCCCTGCTCTGCTCAGCACAAGACCTGGGGGAGCCACTCAGGGTAAGAGTTTTCAAAAAACTCCCCGTTCCACGCTGGCTTAAGCATCTTCATAAAGGTGAACGGTCACCTGCCTCCCTTCAGCTTCTCAGACTGCCAACAAACCCCGTTTGGAAATGACTGATGAGGGCAGCCAGCGGTAACAGAAGAACTCCCAGAGGCCATGAAGGCTCTGTAGCTGATCACGGCATGCAAGTCAGACTCCCATGCTCATTTCAAACAAGTTTCCACTCTCCTTCACCCCGTCTCCATGTCCCTGGTTGATTTATTCTATTGCTCACTCCTAAATGCCTTTGGGTTTTTAATTTCCCCAGGGGTATTTGGTAAGGAGGGGACCCTCACACTGAAGCTGGTAAATGTCCATGCCATCGACGCCCGCTTCTCGGATATCGCTGGAGCTTTCAACAAGCAGCACAGCGACCACTCTGCCATGATGAAGGCTGCCCGAATGCTGAAGGAGGCTTCTGGCTGTGCTCCTACTGCCAGCCTTACGGCCTGCATAGAGACGATCCAGCAGGAGCTTGGTAAGCAGACACAGGGTAGGGATGAAGTGAAACCAGCTTTTAAATAATCATCACCATGAGAATTACCAGCGTTCTTGTAGGTGCTGCTGTATCACAGCATCTGTGGCTGGAGCCTGCTCGGAGCCCAGATCACTGCCACTTCGGGTGCTGTTTGGCATGGTATAGGTACATTTTATGTTTAATGGAGAGGCTGGCCATTTTTATAGCTTGCTTCTATCTTATGGTACAATATAAAGTTTCCAGATGGGCTGCCTGTTCTTGAAAACACAGCATTTGGCTTTCTAGAGGTGCTTCCCAAGGCTCCCACTCAGCGCAGCTATGTGACATCAGCCCTTGTGATACCACAGAATCAGCCCCAGGGGACAGAAAAGCCATGAGCCGGTGGCCCCGAGCAGAACAATGAGGTGTCTCAGGGAAGATTAGGATGGATTTGCACTACGCTTTTCAGCAAAACCTCACCCAATACCCTCTGCTTTTCACTAACTGAACAAACAGAAAAGATGGTTCAAATTTAACCAGGTGGAAAGACTATTGATTTCACCACAGGGAAGCCAGGGAATCTGTATCAGGGATCGTTTTGGCCCTGTGTGCTCAAGGAAGTTACATGGAGTCTGTTGGCTTGCTGCTGGCAAACGCCTCTATTATATGGCACACGCACACAGAGTAGCGGCAGTGATAAGGAAACTGGAAACAAGCTGATTTTATGGATGCCTTTCACAGTTGGTCACTGGAGAGCTTATTGCTGCATGCGTTTAGTTTTGCAGAAACAAAAGCATTTGGGCATCTCTTGGTTGGATTCCAGCCAGATGCGAGTCACAGGATAGACCTTGTTTTGTCTTTTCAGGTGCCTGCCCAGTGCAGGTGCACATGGAGGGCTATAGCTTTTCGCTCGTTGTAAAGGAGAAGAAAGTGCCTGGCAAACTGAGGCAGGCCCAGCAGCAGGTGGGGGAGCTGAGCCGTTCCACAAAGCACGTCCTTGCGAGAAAAACTGTGCTCCAGGAAATTATCTGCTCGGTGCTGCAGAGCCAGGCTCAGCTGGAGGAGAGCATCCGAGCTGCGAACCCCGCGTATCTGGACCAGGTGCGGCTGGTAGGCAATCTGAGAGAGAACATCCAAAAAATCAGCCTGGCCAAGGAGCTCTCGGAGCAGTACGATGAAGCTGCCAGGAGCATTCTGCAGGAGATGGCCCAGCTAGCTGGCTTGGATCTGGAAGGGGCTCCTTAAGCAGGGGGCCAGCAGGTGTTTGTACCCTGCTGCACACAGAGGGCAATAGCTTAGAGGGTGCCTGGTGGTGGGTTGACTGTCATTGAGGATGGGGGACTAAGCTGGCAGGAGCACTGCAGTCTGGACAAGGGCATTGGCGCAGGTGTGAGGGGCAGCTGGAGGAGATGAGCTTCTAACTAAGAGTTCAAGGAAACAGAGTCCGTTAGCTTTCCACCCGGTTCCATCAGACTTCCACTGCTGACAGCCCCAATGAAAGCAGAAAGAAACCTTTCTTCCAGACACCCTGCAAAACATGGGACAATTGCTATGAAATAAAGGCGAATCTGGTTAACCCCGTGCTGTGACACAGCCCTTGGGCTCCAGCTGGAGAGCTCAGCACGACAGCCTGGTTCAGAGAGGGGACTGTGGGGAGGGTCGGCTGGTTCTGCAGGACCTGGTTGGCAGTCAGAAAACTCCCTGAATTCATCACATTTTTTAAGGATGAGGAGAAGAATAGAAACCACGAGTGTGATCCTACCCAGCACCACAAAGAACTACAAAAGGAGCACAACCTCTGGGTTTTTTGGCAGCCTCTGCCCAACATGAATGTTTTCAGTCCTCTGTGTTCTGTTTGCCTCTGCTTATCCCCAAAATACGTCAGAAATTCCCAGGAGACTTTTCTAGCCTGGAATGGCCTTCAGGTGTGCTCCCTTCAGGTCTGTGGGCTGAATTTCTCTGCTCCCTCTCAGCCTCCCCCTCTAAGTACCCATTAGCCTCTGTCCCGTCAGAAATCCAAGCTATTCAGCCATTTTTTAGGAGCTTCAACCTGTCCATTTGTTAGACACACATTTTACATGAACTTATCAATCTCTACAAATAAATTCATAACTTTATTTGTATTTTTTCTAATCTAAGTAAAAGCGATTCCCTCTATTTCACATCAGGTAGAGCATTGGTCTCCCCTTCTCCACTCAGTGCAAGAGTTTCTCTCCAGACATTTGCTTCTTTCTGTTCATTTTGTTTGTTAAGGAATCTGGGGAAAAGGCTCACTGCCACAGACATTTCCTGCCACTCACCTGATAAAATCTAGAAAAATACAGCATTAGGTCCTGGGTCAATCACTCCTCAAACCCATTGACATTTTTAGCTGCCAGAGGTTTCGAAAGTTCTCTCTACCACCAACTTTTTGGAGCACTTTTCAGCTTTCCTAAAGGCTGTTCTCTCTGTCCTTTTGGTGGAAAAAAACCCTAAGATCTCTCATGGCAAGCAACACTGGGTTCCCTGCTAGCTGTGGTCACTGCATGCTCCTCACCAGACCTGGGACCCGTCCTCCTGAGACAGGGGCAAGTGGGCAACCATGTGAAGAGTGAAGTTTCCTACACACTGTTTTTAATAACAGTGAAACATGTACAACACCACAAGCTCAAGCACCTAGGTGACACGGGTATTTTTTCTTACACATCTGAGGAGCTCACTGTGCTACAGCTCCAGAGCAGCTTTCCTGGAGTTTGCAGGGTATTTAATGGAATATATGTAATCTCTGTCAGCCTTACACGTCCGGGAAATCTCATATAGAGTTCTGGAGCTATTGTTACACTCAGACATACCGCAAACCTCATAATGTCTGTGGTTGATCCAGTCCACTGCACTCAGACGTGCACATTTCCAAATAGCTCTTAGACATTTTGGAATGCGTGGCATTCCTCCCCTGCCATTTCTCACACAGGGAGCTCACTCACCTGGTGGAGGCTGTGACCCTAAAGCATCCACGCCAGGCCCGCAGCCACCCTGAGACCACGCTGATCAGGCCTGCAGAGAGGGGAAATTGGAATAGCTATTTGAAGTATTAAAATAAAATATTTATTTATCTCTGTGTTTTGTGAACAGAAAGATAAAAGAATGGATTGTTTCATTTATCAAGAACAATGATAAAGCTTTGAGTTTGCTGACCTGTTCAGAATTGAGACAAATTTTACATTTCAAAAGCTACTGGGAAATAGAACTGGCTATGGGTCTGGGATTTTTTCATATGAGCATCTCTACTGTAATCAAACTAGTGTGGTTGCCTTTGTAAATCTTTCTTAATCAGAGTAAAGGTTGCAAATATCTGACCCATGATAGAACTGGTGTCTGGTTTCTTTCTTAATGTCCATGAAGTGCAGTAGCAAGAAGACTGATTTGGCAGCTAAATGCTAGCTTAGAGTTTGGAAATTTGCATTCTTTGATTCATTTTCTGCATTCTGTGCAACAGAGTCCTTCTCCTCCCTAACTCCCATTTGTAAATGGAAGTGTTTCATAGGAGTCTTGTGAGGAGAAATACGGTAAACATTGACGAGGTCCTCAGGTAGCACTGCAGTGTAGGAACGCATGTCCTGTAAACCTCAGGTGCCCAGACAGAAGGAGCTCTGGTGATGACAGAGCCTCAGGAAGCTCCTTCAGTTCAAATAAACACCCAGAGGCAGTTGCTTAGACACTCTGTTGAAAACCTGCAAAACAAGGGTGGAAACCTCGTGAGCTACTCACCACGTCTGTTCAGGTTAGAAATCGGAAATTCTGTATCACAGCGTCAGAGCTCTTCTCCTCATGACCGTGACTCAGGACTGCAGAATTTGCAGCAGGAAAAAAAAATAAATAAATAAAATAAAGAAAGTGAATCTGGGTAACCCTACCAAGAAAAGTTTTTTTATTTATGAGAAGGTGTTTAGGGGTGGACTTCAGCATAAAGGTCAGAAACTGAGGCAGACCACAAAGCCTCCATACTGAAAACCTGCACTGTTTTTTCTTATCACATTTGCCTTTTACTTCTAAAAACTCTAAGATCATGTTGCTGACCTGTGTCTGGAGCAGAAGGTGGGATCTCTGTTGCTGCTTGGTCTTTCTAGGAAAAAAAGGCACCACATGAAAACATTTGGATCCTTAATTGGCCTTCTAATTAAAGAAGCTGGCCATCTGGACCTTGCTGATTCTAATTAGTCATCAATAGGGCGGTGATTTGATCATAAAAAAAAAAAAAAAAAAAAAAAAAAACCNAAAAAAAAAAAAAGCAAAAAACCACCACCTCCACTTTCCTGCTATTACACACAGAGCTCTCTCGTCGCTCCCAGACTGGAGCGGGTGGATGTGTTCTCACTCAGCAGCCGTCCAACCCGGTGCTTGTGGGCCAGCAGCTTGTTTCTTGGCACAGCCTCTAAACCTGAGCCCGTAAACTGCGGCGGCCTGGAAAGGATGCAGCTAAATATGGCAAAGAAACCAAGAGCATGTGATTACCCCACCCTTCACTTGTAACTCAGTCTGGTAGCCACACTTCCAAAATGTCATCACTGTGCAGAAAACCCTGGATAACACAGGAAGATGGGCTCCAGGCATTGCCAAAGCAAGTTTAAAATTTGGGGGTTTTTAACCAGCACCCTCTTGTTTCCAAGCAGTTTCACTTTGGTCATGGTTACTTGCTCCCCACAAAAGAAGGGCAGTCCAGGAGAAAGGGAGGTAAATGGGCCATATGACTCTTGCTGCTGCTTTCATGATTTCCAGATTCTCATGCACCATATACTCCTTTTGACTCATCCCGTTCCTATCCAGGTGGAATCACCAGCACACTTCTCTGAGATGGAGCCTCCCTGTTTCAGCCCATCCTGAAACAGGACAAGTCAAGATAATTACAGAAACCACAGGGAGGCGTCTCAGTAAGAATAAGTGCTAAGAGAGCTTTAAGCGGGACGTGGTTTGACGTGATAGATGGATAGAACTGGAGAAAAACTGCAAAAATGGGTTCGTTCAGCACAGATGATGCTTCAGTGGATGAATCGCTCAAGGGTGGCCTTACAAGTAGAGGATCTTCTAACATCCACTTCACATCCCCAAACCTATCACAGCTTGTTCCGTGCCTCTCTGAAAATCCAGCCTTCCTTCTCCAATCTCAAATGGAGCTGTTCTTGGGAAGTCTGTATTAGAAAAATTGTGTATTTAGGGAGTGGGCCTGAAAAGATTAATGTACTATATGCACAATCAGCCAGTAAGTGGGTAAAGAGAAGGGTAGTGGCCACTTAAGAGGAGAACTAAATGTCACTATGTAGAGCTTGTTCTGGGACTTGCTGAGCCCAAGCTGCAATAACCCAGTCAGATCCAAAGCTGTAGCCTGGCTACAGGAGAAGTTGGAAGGAGGCTGCTGAATCAAGAGAAAACTGGCTTAGCCACCCCATGTGTTTTACAGTTAATCTTCTATCTAGGTCAAAGAAAAATAGCCCTCAAAACTAGCCTTCAGTTGGCCAACAAAGGCCCAGGGTTGCTAGACACCTTAAAATAATATTCTTCTGTAGGAGGGGGACACAGTTCCTTATAAAGATTTATTAGTCATTATTATTTCCACAAAAGCTTTAACGTAAAGTAAAAGACCTATAAGACAAGCAACCAAAGGAACTCATAGATTTCACACTGATCTGCTCCTAGAAAAAAAACTCTTTTTTTTTTTTTCTTTTTCAGAATAATAATAAAACAAAGAGCTTTCAGGAGCAGCAACAGCAGAAGGCTAATGTAAAGTGATATATTTGAGACCCAGGAGTATGGTGTAACTTACTCTTGCCTCTGTGGCCTGTTTATTGTGTTTGTCTGGTTGCCCTGGGAACCAGCTCACGCTGTTTCACTTATTTTATAATGTTCCTGTAAATGTTAGGTAGGGCCGGGATTTATTATACACTGTCAACACCTAAAATGGAACGCGCCGCTTAGTGTCGTTTGTTTGGCAAGATGCCTTTCCATGCTCCCTTAAAAAAAACCCTTTCTTACACAGACATATGTGTGAGCGTGCATGTGTGCATGTGTGTATGTGCACCTCTGTCCAAATAAACAAGCCCTGTGTGCCTTCCAGAAGCCTGTGCCAGGAGTGCTGATGCCAGGTGGTACGGATGCAGGGCTCAGGGAGTCTGAGCGAGGACCTGCAGCTGGGTGGGATCTGTGACTCACCTTATTTGCGTGCGGTGAATATTTAGGGGACGGGGAAGGCGTGTTTACCAGCGGTGTTTATTATCCCTGAAGAAGCAGCGCAATCCTGTTGCTGCTGTCCCCAAAGACCTCAGTTAATTCGGAGCAATGAATCATCAGAATCATTAGGGCTGGAGCAAGCTGCTTTCCTTTCCTCTCCTCTCCTCCACCAGTCCCTCAGCATGACGGAGCAGATTTGATTGCAGACTGGTGGGTGTGAGGGTTAGTTTTCAATTTACTTTTTTTTTTTTTTTTTTTTCCCCTTGGGTGGTACCTCTCACACTGACACATGGTGTTTAATCGAGAAGGCCATTAACGTCTAAAATGCTCAGGAACAACTGCAGGAGGCATCCCGACTCCCTGAAATGCATTTTTCTCAATCTTCCTGTCCTTTCCCTGCTTGCAGCCTTATCTCAGCCCCTCCTTCCCCTTCCCAAGGGCAGGGTCTCTCCTGCCCCTTGCTTCTCTTCTGGCAGGGCACGTCCCTGCTCCAGGCAGAGCTGCCATTGTCCCGCCCTTGGTGGTGCCAAGTGCCACATCTGTACCGACTCCTCCTCCCCTTTGCCCCCAAACGAGATAGATTTGTGCAGTGATTCAGTATGACTGCAAATGCCTGCCTTGCCAAAAAACCACTCACTCTGGACATTTGCACTCAGCTCTGTGTGATTTGCCTCCACGCTTTCAATGGGTTTGGATTTGTTGGTCAGCAGTGACCGCTCTGGCTAAAAGCGTGGGCAGGGAGAGGGGCTGAGGTGGATCCACCGACGGGTAAAAGCCAAGAAAAGTGGCTTGGTCCCTCCTCATGCTTGGGCTGGTTCTGCCTCCCACTGACCCGAAATGTTCCCTCCTTGGCGTGGAGCCTTCCACCGCTGAGCAGCTCCAAGGCCAAGGAAGCCAGCCAGCACCCAGAGCATTAAACACGTTGGGATTAGGCAGTGCCCTGAGACTGAAGGTACAGAAGATGGAGAATCTCCAAAACGTTTAGGAATGCTAATGGAAAAAGGCAGAGGCCGGGCCAGGATGGCTGGTGACAGCAGATGGTGTTTAAGGAATAAAGTCAGATGAGGAAAGTTGGACTTGACAGTGCAAGGCTGCATAGCATGAATTTTTCTTTCAATTGCAATGAGTTAAAGATGGTGAAGCTGTTTAGGAAATATTAAAGGTTAGGATTCCTATTTCCTGCGTGACGCTGAGTAATTTAAATCTTAACTCCCTGCTTCATCTGAGGGTGAGGCAAAACTAGAACAAAGCATAATTAACTCACATCTGCCATGCGCCTTGAGATCCTTGACTAAAGACTTCATAACTGTAGACTCTCACATGTCGCTTCTATGTGATTTGTGGGAACGTAAGCCAGTAAAAGAGGATGTCATTGGCTTGTTTCAGGCAAGAAGGTGGATAGATGACAGATTTTTCTCTCTTCTCATTTTTCTTTCTGATAGATACTACGGAAGAAAGTAGATGTTGTGCATAGAGGTCTGTTTCTTCCTAAAACTCCTGTGCATGCAAATAAGCTCTTGGAATAAGTGTCAGCAGCAGCTCCTCCAAAGCGTTTGCCTGAACCACATGCAACATAAACACACACGTGCACATACCCTCAGCTAGCTCAATTTTAGGAAATATCTCCAAATACAATTAGTGGCGTTTTTAATTCTTTTTAAAGAAACATTCCATGGTTAAAGATAAATTAAAATTACAAAAGACATTTTTAATGACCCTAAGATGGAATGTATAAGACAATGACAAGAGTTACAGTGAAATCATAGCTGCTCCTTTTAATTGCCTCCTAATTTGCTCTCCAGTGTTAGCAATTGGAACAATTTGCCTACAAAACCCTGTGAGGTCTCGGATGTTAATTGATTTTGTCTTGCTTAATCAACCCCCCAAGTAACCGAGCCCATTTCACTGGCTGTTTTTAAGCTTAGCCCAGTTGTTTTGTGATACACTGGGCAGAAAATGTATCCACCCACACAAACCATCCATTGACCAAACCCAGATCACCGAGCTGAGCAGTTCCTTGCACTGAAAGATGACGCACCTCTGTTTGGTGTTTTGGTCCTGAAAAGTGCCTCAAATGAGACTGCACAGCACTGGTATATGTATCAAATACAAAAAGGTGATACTTGAAGTTTATTCCAACTCAACCAGTCCTAAAAAATGTGGTGTTTGCAAGCATTTTTCTTTCTCGTACTTGGAGACCAGATAAATTTTAATGGAAAAAATAAGCTTTTCTTCGCTTGTGTAGCAGAAGAGAATAAATCATATAACGGGCTATTTAGTTTTCTTTTCAAAAACAGTTCAGGTTCTCAATATTGTGATTTAAGGAGGCTCTGTTATTCTATTTCAGGATAATTTATTATATTATTATTATCTCGTACAGAAAAATAATGGAAGAAATCTCACAAAATTCTGGTGTACCTCCCCATAAGGTCAGTATTTGGGAACAGAAACCATCTTCAGTGCCTGATATCGTGTTACCAAATGCTTGAAATGTTATTTCTGAACTGTGTGAGAGTAGGTGAGGCTCAGAGGCCGCTTTCACTGCCATGTTAAACCTTCCTTTTGCCACTTTCCTCCTGCAAATCAGTCGTAGCTGCTGGCTTAGCACCACACTAGCATTTCCTGCACTACGTCCATCGAGATTACCCAGGCTTTGGTACAGGACAAGCAGTGTGGCTTCTTGGCAGTTCTCCCTTCCTCCCTCTCTGCCATCCCAAAGGCAGGCTGGCAGAATGAAGCCCTGGTGGGTGTAGCCTTCTATTCCCTCTCCAGGCCCCGATAGGAGGCAGAAGGAAACACAACGAACCTCAGCGAGCATCAGCTCTGAGGGGAGCGTCCATTCCCAGGTACATCTGCCTGCGACTGCGGGCAGCTGTTTAAGTTTGCTCAGATTTCCACACCAAATCCACATTTAAAGCTGCTGTGGCCCAAGCACCCCCTTCTGAAATGTTAATTTGATGTTCTGAAACCCCCCATAGTCTCTATTTCTAGCAGTCTACCCTGTTTAATAAAGTCCTTATCATCTCCCTCTTCCTGCACACTAACTGGTATTTCTAAGGTGCTTTTCCTTGATGAGATCAGCCAGATCAGCAGCATATCTTGCCCATAAACACATTTCATGGGTCATTCCCCACTGATGCCTGTGCTGGACTTCAAGCCAATGAGGGCAGTCACCCCCCTGAATAAAGCTGATGCGTGTTTGCTGCATCAAGCCCAGCTGCCAGCACCGCACGTTCCTTCACCATTGTAAATTTCCATTTGCCATTACCCACATTTTTAAAAGGAAGTAGATTGTAACTCTCTAAAGATTTATAGTTTCATTCTAAAATATCTATCATTTTAAACGCAGCACTGCTGCTGACATCCACTGAGCTGCCATAGATAGACTGGTAAAGTACTTAAAAAAAAAAAAAAAAAAAAAAAAAAAACNAAAAAGACATTACAATATATCCAGATACGTTTCAAGAACTTTTGTCGGGCATGGACTGACTTGGAGACATATTTCATAAAAACTGCTATTTACATTTCAGCTATATGCTTTCTCTCTTTATGTCCTTTTCCATTGCTCTGAATTGCCAAGGCTTTTGCATAAATAGAAATTTTCCCCTTCAGCTCCCCCCGCCAGGGCTGTGCCGTGGGGCTGCGCGTGACATCACCGCTTGTCCTCAGGAACACCGCCCGGCAGTGCCACAAGGCCTGACCTCGGGTGCTGGGTTTTTGGGTATGACCATTATTGAGAAGACAGCGGTTGAGATTTACTGGCTGGTAAGAGTTCATAATGATCAGAGATTAAGGGTGGGACTTTTTCAAAACAGTGTGAGCCTTGAGTGCGGCCGAATTTGTACTCCATTACCCAGGAGCTTTTCAAAGCTCCACCCTAAATCTGTATGAAATTATTCTAGCGGCAAGGAAAGTATATTTACCTAATGTCAAATATTAAACATTACTGCCCATTAAAATATAGGGCTTCATTATATTTGGCCTGGTGCAGATGTGCAGGAGAGAAGGAGCAATTATCTTCCCCCGAGCTGTGTACCTAGGCAGAGGAGCTGTCACTAATTCTTGGTGTCTGCCTGCGGATAACGTGTGTCTCCCTCTCCCAGCCCGCGGGGAAGTGAGCTGCATCTGCAGGCCCTAATTGCTTCTGAGAACTGGGCCCTTCATAATGCAAGGAAGCCAAACTGACCATGCAAAAATCGATGCATCCAAGCTTGTGGGCACTTTGGAAAGTCACGGCCAGAATAACTCCCTGGATGTCACGCAGCACGCGGGGCTGGAACACAGAGCTCTTTATTCCAGCCCCTTGCGCCTGCAGCGAGCTCATCCCTCACTCGCATAACCTGCCCTCTGTCTCCAAGGGGGCACCGTTTCCTTTTGTCACATCTTCGCAAACTGCTTGGACTTGCTCGGTCACAAGCAAAATCACAGCATGAGGACCAGCCCAGGCTGCAAACGCTTGGCAGGACGAGAAAAAACCCTCCCAAACCCTCCCGGTGTTTGCACTGCGGGGCTGCGTGCGATGGCAGTGTGGGAACTTGGCTCCACCGGCCAGGGCCATCAGAGGCGAGGTGACACTGAGCCACCTCGGCGCCAGGTCTTGGTGACAGCGCGAGGCTGTGGGAGCGAGGAGGGGAAGCCACGCCATGCCGAGGGTCACCGCGCTTCGTGCACGCTGGGTCCTCATGCGGCGAGACATGAAAACCCCATGCTGGCACGGCTGCTTGTTAAGCTTGCTCAGTGACACAGAAATGCTTCTCCCTTAAACTCGCTGAAAAGTTGTAGTCAATTTAGCTGAAAGTGCAAATTGCTGTTGTAACAATGAGGGGTGTTCTTGCGTTTCTCAGATTTTCCTCCCATCTCTTTTCTCCTGACTCCTCTCTGCTTTCATCATGAGGCTTTTTCCTAACAAAGCCAACTATAGAGAGGGAAATAGAGTCCCTGGGTGTCTATAACGCACAAGCTCTCCATCCTGCTGCCCATGAGTTTTCAAAATAGCAGAAAATCAATCAATTTGGGTGTAAAAGAGCAACCGAGTTCCCAAATTAGGGCCAGAGAAGGACAAGCTTGCTACTCTGTTGGAAGAAATCACAAATTCAACAAAAGAACAGGGAACATGCAATTTGTGAAAACACATTAGTCCTGCACCTTCCAACTCAATTTTCTGCCTTTTTCTTGTTAGAGTAATTCAAAGCCCATGTGGTTGTATAGCTGTGCTCTTAAAAAAAGTGATGAATGACAGTGTTTGAAGAAGCTGTTGGCTGTTTCACCCACATGCCACTGTTGGAAGCAAGAAAATATTAGCACAAAACAAAAATGCAATGGTCTGTACAAAGTGCAGAGGAGTACCAGGCTTTTACCTTGTAAAACCTTGCAAAAACTCTCCTAACTGTAAATATTGGTTTCAGTTCACTGTACAGATGAATGCCTTGCTCCATGCTCATGAAGACAAACCCTCCAGTGAAAGCTAGCTGACAAACACTGAAATTGACTCCCATTAAGGACAATTAACATCTAACTAAGACCTTTGCTGAAAGAAGATTTTATAGGACGTAGCGATAAAGGCACAAGAACACTGTTAAAATCAACGGCTTCAAAATTCTACTGTCCTTAATGAATAAATCCAGTTCTCTGCCAAAAAAGTGTCCTAGTCAGCACCAGCGCCGTTTTTTTACATTGGATATTCCCTGGAATGGAAAAGAAAGCCTTACATCATGCAAATATGAGCTCCAACGGAGCAATCTTTGCCCTGGAGCCGGGGAGCTGTGCTGGCGGGGTGCTTCTTGGGACTCTCCTTCGCATTGCGTTCCCCCCCAGACTGCAGTGCTCCGGGCAGGGCAGCAGCAGTGTAGGGCTAACACACAGCTCCTTGTTCTGACATATGGGAAAAAGAAATACAGTGAGTAATCACCAGATAGAGAAGATAAAGTCTTATTTTCTAAACCAGAAATAGACACTCAGCACTGAATGGAGGCATGATCCATTCTGATGTTTCTTTTGGAAATGGACCCTTCTAATAAAGTGAACGCGTCCTTCTTGCTGTCAGGGGCTCCCAGTAGACAGGTTGTAATAAAATACAAAATTTTACCCCACAAGTACAATTGTTTGTCTCCCCTTGCTGCTTTCCCAGCTCGCTGGTGATACTCTTTAAGATTGCTTCCGAGGTACTTCTGCTGCTTGGTTGGATTAACCTAAGAATGAGGAGAGAGCAGGATTTGGGGAGAGCTTCTAACGGTGGAGGATCCTTAAAGCCTTCTGACTGCATCCCACCTGCAGCCACAAAGACCAGCAAACTCACTAAGTGTGAGAGCCCCTCATGCAGACAAGGATTTTTTTGACCTAATAATAGTTAAACAGAAACTTTCCTCAGCAATGTACCAATTTCAACAGCACTTCCACTGGGAAGTGTTTCTTAGGCCCAGGATGGTGTTTCTGCTGGAGACGTGCCTCAGAGTGCTCTGGTCAGCCCACAGCAGCCCAGGAAGGGAGCTTCGTGTGGGGGATGCCATGGGATCCCTGGCACGAAGGCGGGAGATGAGTCTGCCATATCCCAACGGGTATCCTGCTCTTCTCTCCTCCTGTCTGTGCAGGCAGGCCTGGGGGCACAGAGGGGAGCAAAGAAATAGGCTTTTGAATTTTTTTTTCAAAAGTGTCTCGCAGAATGGCAGAACATGCAAAAGATTCCCCCAAAATAATAAGCAGGAGAAAGTACTGCCCATCCCATTTAACCCCAAAGCTACAGAGTTTGGTTTCAAAGCTGTCTTAAGTATCCCAAAGCCAACTATGATAAAGAAATCCCAGTGTCCTACCAGCAGTGGCTGTTTTGAGATAGTACAGTCACCCATGTGCTATAGCATTTTTCCAAGAAAACTGCAAAGGCTGTAATTGCAAAGTCTTCGTAGACTTGGAAATGGTTTAAGGGTTTCATGGTTTAAGTTCTGGCCATTTCTGGCCACAGCAAGAAAGTGACTTTTTTTTTCATATAATGAGTTTGGACAGTATTACTGGACAATATGTAGGTGAAAACTGAACTAACAGCCTCAGTTCTTCGTCTTTTGGGGTTTACAATGAGATTACTCACATTGCATTAATGAGTATTTCTCTTTCCTCACTCCATTTTTTTTTTTTTAAGGAAGAGGGGATGAGGGGTAGGAGGTGGGGGATGAAGTATTGCAGCAAAGGGCGGCAATTAGAAGACAACAGGAGGCAGCAGGGGCTGCGGCTCGTTACTGCTCATTTCAGAGGTGCCAAAGCTACATGGGACATCGTCATTATTATGGCTTAAAGTTGGCTAAGGTCACCCCGGTTCATCTGTTTTATACATTGGTAGCCTTCTACTTATTACTTGCCAAACAAACCTTTTTATTTTTGCACACATTTATGTTGATTTTGTGGTTTCTGAAATTGGATTCTGGCTCCTACAGGCCTGTGTTTCCACGGCAACTACGGACCTTATCTGCTGCTGCTGTTTGGCAGACAGACAACAAGGCCTTTCAGTTTACTTCTCCTTTTTTTTTTCTTTTTCTTCTTTTTTTTTTTTTTTTTTTTTTTTTTTATATTATTTTCTTTATAAACCTTTTTCTTCTTCATCATTTTCTTTTTTTTCTCTCCTTTTTTTTTATTATTTTTACTTTTCCCAACCCCTGTCATTTAAAAATCACATAATTAATTGAGCACATCCTGTGCCGCACGGGGCTGCCACGACTTTGAAGTCCCAATAGATCATTTTATAGAGCCATGGGTACCATTTTTTCCAGCGCAGCACTAGGCGCCAGTGCGAGGGCTTGTGGAATTTAGCATATCCTACTCCAGGTATGATAAAGAAACCTTGGCACCTTCTGTTTGTTTTTACTAATTTCCTTTCCAAACTGCCTTTTCAATATAGAGGAAAGACCTCAGGACTTAAAGTTTGTTATTTTCTCTCCAAAGTTAGTCCCTGTTCCCCCTGCCTCCCTCCCTCCCCTTCCTTTAAACCAGACTGAACTGCTTCTTTGCTTGGTGGTAAGTTTTCTTTTTTTCTTCTCTTTTCTTCAGGAAAGTGTGGTCTGATTTAGCATCGTGTAGCTCGGAGCTGTTACTGATCCTAGAGCAGCAGCGAAACCAGCTGAGGGAAAAAGACCCTGACAGGCTCTATTAACCCTTAAAAACAATAAATGATCTCATCACCTTCTCAAATACAGAAGAAGAAATAATAATGCAATAATTTTCTTCAGTGAAGGAACAAGTCTTTTGGGGATTCATGCTGAAATCTATCCCAAAAGACACCGTTGCTGGCAATGATAAAGAAGGGCTGCTTCTCCACAAGGCTGAAAACCAACTGCCATGTCCCTCAGCATCGCAGAAGGAGAACATGCACATAGACACGTGGATAACACATGTAAACATGAGAAGAACAGAGAGAGGAAGGCAGAAGATGAGTGGCAACCTGCTAAATCAAATGAATCCACAAGTGAAAATTAGCTGAGCCTCCTAGCGGGAGGAATCTTTGCAGTTTGCAACGCTGTGCATCCTGCGTTTGAAGAAAAGGGCTTTAAATCCCCTCAAACCTCTTGAAAAGGGACTCAGGAGCTTCTGGGGATGGGTTTAAAACCGCCGGCTGTCATGTGTTTTTAGCACATTTTGCAAAGGCAAACACGACCACTTGTGGCATGACACTTTTGTAGCAAGGAGCTGATTCAGGATTAATCCCTGCAGAACTATTGTCTTCTGTCTAGAAAGATGGATTTCTGTCTCACTGAGAATAACAGAAAATGAGATCATTTGCACAGACATATCAAGGCAGCTTCTGAAGTCTAAAGGGAAATTATAATTCTGTCTATGAAGCCCAGAATATGATTTAAAATTCCTGTAGAAAAGATCTTATTCTCCATGAAAATTTGAACAGATTTAAAATTATTTCTGGGCATATTTATGTTTAATTTTTATAAAGCTACTTTTAATTCATGGCTACACAGGGTCTTATTCAAAATCCCATGTTGTAAATGAAAAGATTTCCATTGCTTCCAATGGGCTTTGGATTAAACAGTTCAGAAATTTCCATCAGGCTTAAAATGGGAAGCAATTCATTACAAAATCCCAGAGGTTCATTTTCAAAACCTATATAGCAGATATTTTTCTCTGTTAAAGTCTGTGGGACAAATCCCAATATATTCAATTATCTTTTGCCTGCAGATTCCTACTTAATTCTATTCATTCTGATCTAGACAAAAAGTCAGGCAAGAGATGACTGTCTATATTCAAATACTTTTCAAAATTAATTAATATTGGATGTCTCCAGCCATTCATAGTCCTCTTGAAAACAACTGTATTTATAATGAAAGTTTTACTATTCTGCTGAAATATTTTTATTGATTACTGTATCATATTGTGTTTTATAACTTTTTTTTACAGTTGCTTGTGCCAGTTTTCAGTCTTCCTTCCTCTTTTCTCCCTTTGGCTTGCTCTGCCTTTCTAGAAAACTCACACTTCCACTGTAACTGAAGAACATCACGACCATTTTAATCCCCCACATCTGAATCCTATCTCACTTTTTATATACACGTACAATTATTTCCCTAATTCTCTGCACCGCTGCCATTTTTCTAACTGGCAAAACCATCTTGCACAGCTCGTGGTTACAGATTCGTTCATTCAGCAGAGCCAGGCCACTGAGATGCCACCACCCTCGGGGCAGAGGCAGTGGGCACATAATGCTCTGAAACTACAGTGCAATTGTGAAAAATGAACATCACTGTCACCGAGTTACCCTCGTACTGCTCCTGTACACAAGGCTGTGTAAGAAGTAGCACGCCAGCCTGGATGCCTCCAAGCCATTTCAAGGTTGGTTGTCCCTGAACTTTTCCTTCAATTTACTTGCACTTTTCTTAAAGCTACTCAGATTTTGTTTTAAATTTGTGCTTGGAACCTTTTCCCATAGTTTCCGAGTTCTTAAATTGGGACTTTTGTGTACATGAATGCAAGTAGGCAAAAAGTTATCAAGTACTTGATCTGTGCAAGCCACAGGCTTTCTGGTTAGCCGACTGACCCAAGGAGCACACTGAGCAAAGTATTTCCCTCCAGTTACATTAAAAAGACAACAAAAATTCCAATTTCGTTTTGAAAATGCTTGACTGTTTGGAAAGAAAGTATCATGCATATTGAAGCATTTCTGTGTCAGAAGCATTGCAATGACCCGTGTTGTGAGTGCTGAATTTTTTTTTTCACTCATACCAGCCAGAAGTAGAACAGAAGGCATGATTTGCAAACAGCTCACATCAACTGAAAATTACAATAGCTGGCAACTAAAGCATGCAAGAAATTTCACATTTCTTTTCTTGTGAGCAAGGCTCTGCTGGCCAAGTCCTAACATCTCAGGGGTCTGTACAAGTTTTGCCACTTAATTAACAGAGACACTCGCACAGGAGGAAGCATACTGAAGGAAGGTTCAGGCTTGGAGGGCACCTATGTTCGACTTACACATTTATAGACACTAGGCTGATTGGTCAGTCAGTTATTCTCTGGAATTTTTGTGGACTCCAGGCATGTCAGCTCAAGATATATGAACCTATCAATTTCAGTAATAAAACTCCATAAATCTGTCCTAGATTTGGACTTAAAATAAAACCTGAAAGTTGGCAAATTTCAAATCGTTTCGGTGATATTACAAGCAATTACCCACCAACTACCTAACATGGTCTTAACTAGATAGAATATAAAAATTAAATATATATATATATATGTATGCAGAAGCAGTGAGCAAGTTCAAATAGCCATTGGCTTTTTATGATAATTTCTCCAACTACAGGGCTTGTATGGCGCAAACCTACACATTTTTCCTTGCAAGACACAATGCAGACAATGAAGTTGCAGAAAATGTATAAGACTGGTTTTGTTTAACTTTAGTCTTCTCAATTTACTCCCACAGCCATTGCCCTCTGGATATTTTTATGGAAGTAAAAGAAAATGCTCCTTTTATGTATTAGAGTTATGTATGTGGGTGACTCATTTGGCAATATTAATAAGGAGACTCAGTTATATTTTGAAATCTCCTCAAAAAATTATTTAAGTGAAAGAGAAAAATAGTCAAGTCACAGAAAGAAGGCCTTTACCAAATTGGGTTTTACTTTTCACATACTGTTCCTAATTTTGCAGAATAGCAAGTTTTTCTTCAAAAAAAGTAGAAAAGAAAATATGAGTTGCAAACAGAACTTGCCCAAGGGAAAGCCAGGCTGGGGATTTTTTTTTTTTTT
>VXAV01004367.1:557425-621186 GCA_013399715.1 Alectura lathami
AAGGGAAAACCAGGGGGGGGGTTTTTTTTTTTTTTTTGTTACAGAGATATAGGGGCAGTTCATGCCTGGAAAGGACTATGAACTCCTCAATCTGAGACCTGCTTTGTTTCAGGGTGATAACAGCACATAACGCTGTCTAGGTCTGTTCTCCACTGGCTGGACATGGATCTTGTAGATATGGAGGAGCTGCCTAACTTTTACAGAGCAAAAATGAAGTCAGAAGAAGCCTATTTCTCACGTGTCTCTGCTTTGGTCTTTGTCAGCACAGTGGCACACATGATGGTTCAGCTAAACAGAAGGGGCTCTGGCTTGCTGTGAGATTTTTACAAAGCCTTTATGCCATAAGGCCAAAGCCAGGTTAGTTTTCTTCCACGTAACACTACCACTCTAAAGCACAGTACTAAAGGAACAGTGATGGAGGAGAGGGAAGAAGGATGCCAAAACACCTACAAATATAATCCAAATAAAAAAAACTTCCAGCGAAATATCCTTCCAAATTCTACCAATGTGCTGCTCCGCTTTGTCAGTTCATCCACTGAATTCAAAAATCCATCATCCACCCCTAATTTTCCCCATTGTCTGTGGCTGTGTAAAACAGCACCCCCCACGAGGGCCAGTGACTACTGCTGTTTGCTAGCCTTGCCTTGAACCAGTCTATGCCTATATTCACAGAGAAGTCCCTAGTAATTAAATTCTTTGGGGTTTGATCTTGCTCACAGGAGCAGAGTAATTTCTGTTCCCTTATGGATTAGATTATCCTGAAAGGTTACGATTCAAGCCTTCCCTTTTTCTCCAATATGATTCTTCCAGACCTTGGGACTGATAGGGCCCTGCACAGCACCAGGTCTATGTTTTCTCTGTAAATACAGCCTACAAAATTTCAACAAGTCAGCTCTTGTGTGCCACACCGAGAGATTGATGACAAACCACATTATTTTTCCCCTCCATATAACTGCCCACAATTACAACGGTACTCTCTCTAAACACTGGTTTGTTTTTGTCCAAGGAGAAAAGAGTGCAGGCACGGTCTGCTATCTTGGAGCAGAGCTGGCAGCAATACTGAGAGGCATTATTTGTGGAAAATGCCCTTTTTCCCCCTCTGTTTTCCTATCCGTGATAAAATACTGGATGTGATTCTGCCACATGTGCTTATGCAGAGCCATGAACTCATCAGCGCGGGGTGTCTCGATCCCAAGTAGTGGAAAAGAAGGACCCATGACTTTGCAAGGCTTCTTCAGCTCCCTGGCCTGCTCCTGTGATGGTGAGGTTGCCCCAAAGGTGAGGCAGCTGGTGAAATGAGGATGCTTACTGTTTCCTGTAGATTAGGTTTGCAACATGGTTTTGATTTTTAACAAGGATCCGTATTTTCTCTTTCTCTTGGGCTGGAAGATGACTGCTTTGGCATGATAATGTAACTCTAACAACTAACAGAATGCTTCCTATGTACAAATCCACTGACCTGTAAACTGGCAGGACCAAACAAATTACAAAAACAAACCAAGAAAATAAATAAAAGGCTCTCTTTCCAGCAAGAAAGACATTTCCCTGCAGAAGTGAGACCATATTGTTACCCTCCATCCCTCTGAACTTCACATCCTATTCCCTTATCTTTGTACTGACACTCCTCCTGCCTTTTGACTGTATTGATGTAGACGCAAGAAGGCACTAGTGCTGGGAAAACACTGACTGCTGGATGCTCTGATGATATTTCCAGAAATGCTGCTGTCTTCCAGATAACTGAATTCCCAGACTCAATTGCAAGCTTATGAGCAAAACCAGCACCTGAAAAACAAGTCTTCTTACTTCCAAGTGAAAAATGCTTAGAGCATCAAACATATGTCAGAATCACTGATTTGTCATGAAGCTGCTACAGGCTCATGTCATCAATCATCTTGACACACTGTACTTGAAACAGTGCTGAAAAGATACAAGTCATTTACTCAAAAATGTTTTCTTTATCTGTGTGTGCCCTTAAAAACTTCTATAAAAGCACTGAAATCTTTGCGTTCACTATTCCTTGTTTACATTATGGGTTTAACTTTGGTAGATGGTGTATGAACCTAGAATGGCTGAGTCTTTCTTCATTCAGGAGCACTTTTACTCAAAACATGATGTGCAGCACATTTCTGAGTGATAAAGAACCTACTTGTATTAACTTTCCACCTTTAAACTTTGAAACTTTTTTTTGCTAATTCCAGTGTTTTGTTTTGGTTTTAAGATTTCCAGCTAAACTGTGGCATTCCAAGAGTCACAGATCCTTCAGAGGACTTTGGATATAAAATGAATGCCTGGATTCTTCAACTATGGCACATACATTTCGAATATTCATCCGTCTCTGGAAAAAAAGGAGATTACAATGAGACAAATTTAATCAATCTAATTTTCAGGGACAACACATACAATGTCTACAGTTTGTAGTCCCTGAGTAATTTTATTTTATGTGTGTTAATCTCAGGCATACTATATCCTGAAGTCTCTCGATATCTTCTGTGAGACTATTGTGGCTTCTAAAGCTTATGCAGCTCTAGCAAAGATATACAAGTTCCTAAAAGAGCTATCTAAAATTCCTCTGAAATTATAAACTGTAACTACATTGGTTATTTGAAGCTAAATCGTTCTGAAATCTTAATCCTCCCCTGAAAACTCAGGCCCAAAATAACAAAAATATGGAAAATGAAATAATGTCTCAAGATTTCTGTTACAGATGAACCAGAACTAAAACACAGCCTTCTAAATTTTGTGTGATTTTCTTGAATCACAACATAAATTAGAGAGTATGATCTTTGAACTGAAACGTTAATGTTCATTCCCCAAATTTAAGAAAAAATTAATTCTAATGCAATACTAGAAATCAAACATTTGGTTCCAGAAGCACAATGAGTGTTGTCAGCAAATGAAGCTGCACATAGTTCCTTGCGCTGGGGACTGGGAAGCATTTAAAGAAGTTTTGGCACCACAACAGGATAAAGAGAATTGGGCCAGTGCCTCAAGTAGCTCTGAAAATCCCACCAGTTTTCCATGCAATTTCTGACACCTCTCTGGAAAGTCTGCACAGCTTAATCCTGGGAGCTACAGCCCTGCTCCTGAGCTGTTTGGAATGACTTGAGAATGAAGTTAACAGAAGTGGGAACGGTCTGCAGTGAACTCCAGAAATCCGTTTGCATTTGTAGCAAATACATACCCATTTATATTTTTTTCTAAGTTTGTTTCAACAAGTAGTCAATTCAGAATGTCATTATCCGTAAGACCATCTGTAGACACTCCAGGAGACTTTTGTTTGGATGACAGGTCTCAAGATGTGGCTTTGCAGGAGTGTGCTGAGTTGGGATACTGAGGTGAAAATAGGGGGAAGAGCCTACATTGTATTTCTTTCCTTCAAAAAAATAGAAAAAGAAAGTAGAAGGAGAGCAATAAAGCAAAAGGCATTTCCTAAAGGTAGCCATTAAATCATTCAACACACCAGTCCCCCGAGAGCAGAGAGGTTCCTCTTTCCTTTCCAGAATGGGTTTTTACTAACCATTTCTCATCTAATGCTCAGTGTCTTCACCTGGCTCTCTCTGGGCATTTCCCCAGACTTCGTGCAGCAGGACAGCACCACAGCTCTCTCTGAGATGGGCCCTGGCCCATAGATCACTTTCAAAGAATTTTTCAATGAGTCCCCAATGATATCGACCAAGGGCTCTGTTTTGCTCGTGATAATGTGCTAATGCTCCGAGACCTGGCATAAATTTTCTCTACGCATCATCATTTGTCAAAGTCACAACATGGGGCTGGAAACTACAAGGAAAGAAAAAAAAAAAAAAAAACAGCAAAAAGTAGTAAGAAGAGATAGAAAAAGTGGCTTTCTTTTTTCTTCTCTCCCATGTGACTTTCCCTGCTCCTCTCCCTGCTTTTCCTTTTCTCTTAATCTGTAAAACATCTGATTGCACAGAAATGGTAAACAAATGGTTTAGTTTCTCCCTCCTATGTATGTGTTTGTGTGTGTGTGCACATGTGTGCTGGACACTTTCATAAATGGAAAGTCAGAATTCATTAAGGGAGCCTTTACCACCTTCGGTTAGAAAAATATTCTGGGGAGAGTTGGTCAACTGGCACTCGCTCCCAGCCAAGTCATCATTAGGGCTGATAAAATTAGATGGAAAAACATGATCATATTGAAGGGGCCTAATGGCTGATGGGATTTGTTTTTTAATAATCTCTGAGAGAACAATCCCACAGACCACATCAAAAAGTCCTCAAAAGATTGCTTAAACGAGAAGAAGTTGTGAGAGAGAAAATCAGATTTGTTCCAACTCTTTAATATCTCCTCTCTGTTTCTTTTATGCTAAGTTTCAATTTCTGTTTTGTCCCCCATCTCAGTTCAGAAAGGCAATAGGTATGTTGGTAGACATCAAGGAAATACGGTTGTTTCTCCAGCAGCATTTGAAGGCAATTGAATCTACCTGGAAAAAAAGACAAATCTGGGGACGTGACATTTGTTCATTACCAATACAGCCGGGCCTTAGCTAGAATCAGATGAAAGTTGATATAAACTGAAGGGAAAACATATAAAAACCTATGGAGTTAAACCTGTGGAGTTTCATCAGAGACGCTGGGTGTCCCTCTGCTACTTTGACCCCAGTTTTCATTAAATTCATCGGCAGAAAACAACTCCCCAGGCTTCCAAGCCCTGCCCGCTGCTGTACTCACTGAGCAGCACTCGCTGCTGTAAGGAATGCCACTAAATTCAATGTGAGCAGAGATGCAAAGGTGTGATCAACACCACAATCTCTGAGACAGCTTGTATGCAACTTTGGGTGCAAAACTGATGCTAATATTCTGCAATATTTTGCAGAAGAAAGACCTTTGCTATATGCGAGGTAATTTTATTTAAACCATTAATGGGCAGGCTTTGCAGTATCCATGAGGCAGCAAGAAACTCTGAGATTAGAGTTAGCAGCCATTAACCCCCCCACTTTGTTGCATGCTGTCATTGATACATAGCTATTTTGCCCTTAAATATTGTATTAAATGCCGATCGCTCTCTGTGCATTGAAGTGGCCCCACTCCTGCTTCCAGCCCGCGAGCAGGCGCTGAGGCTTTATCACTGGTGTACCCTTACATGCTGTATCTTAAATCACGGCATGAAATCGAGCCCTTTGCCGTGCCTGCTGTCCGTGCGTGAGCTACATCAGTGGCTGGCAGCGCTCCCGAGCCCTGGCATCATTCCTCGGCAGCCTCAAGTCCAACTAGACTTCACCTCAGGTAACTCTTCAAAAGAAAACGCTAATAATCATAATGTGATGGGCGACATGTCAGGAAAAAGAAAATAACAGCCTTAAATCCGGTATTAACCTGCAGTGGAAAACAAGCCATGGGGTATTTCCATGAGAAATCTTGGAAGCCATACAATGGGTGGGAGGGAAGAGATGGGGAGAGGGGGAGGGCACGCCGGGATGGGATGTGAAGGGGAAGGGTCCTCGCCAGGGTCTGTTCATGGACTGGGTTTCGGGTTTTGCACCTCTGCTGACAATTTTCTCTCCCTGGTATCCGGGTGATCAGAAGGGATATGTTTACAGAGGGCTTTCTCTGAAGAGGAGAAGGAGCTACGTGATGCCATAACAACTATTTTCCTTTCTCTTTTAGTTTTGAAGACAGCTTCCCCTTGCCCCTGGGCCTGATCCAGCCATGCTTTCAGGGTTCTCTATACCCCACTAAGCCCCGGAGCTGGATGTGTGGAGCAAGGTGAGGCTCAGCTCCAGCATTGCAGCTCTCTTTGCAGAAAGGATCCAAAGAGAGAGGGAAAATCGAGATGCCAACAGGGAGCGGGATGGCCATGACACCCCATCCTTCTCCTGCACGGGATCCCTGCCAGTTCAGCCTTCCAGTGCCAGCTATCTCATCCCCCCGTCCCCGTCCTTGCGCAGCGTCTGTCCAAAGCCGCTCGGCTGTGATGGATGGGACCGATCCCGCGGTAGCGCCAGTGGAAACTGGACCGGAGTTAGTCCTCATCTGGTGGCTGTTTAGCTAGCTCTTCATTAGGTATGCTTTCTATAAACAGATTAAATGAAAAAAAAAAAAAGATGCTGGAATTACTCTGAGGAAACTGTATCTTTGCTGGCCAAATTAAACTTCATGTAATAGCTCTTCTTTATATGAGAAGAGAATAACGTCTTCAATTATATCAAGGCATATAATTACATACTTATATAGTAAATTAAATACTTTTTCTTTTTTAGCACAAATCAGATTGAATGCCAATTACAACTTCCAAAACCATAGGTAGTTAAAAAAAATCTACCTCATATATGTAACTTTTCAAGATAATTTTACTAATACGTCTATTATTATTTAACGTACAAATTGTTTGGCAAAGAGTTTTTGAGGTAGAGCAAAAAAGCAGTGAAGAATGCCAGACTCGAAGGAGAACTGCAATAAGCGAACCTATCTGTGCAAAAAAATCTGTATTTTCAAAGATTGTTATCAAAATGGATGCTGACTAATGGCGTGTTTAGCCAAAAACAATATGTTTTCTTCTTACAGAGGTTTCTTATTTCACTGCCAATGTTTGGCCTCCTTGTGTCATATCCCTTGCAGATTCATCACAGAGAGGTGGCAATACAACATTTGATATACCACCGACTCTTGTTTCCAGAAGCTGAAGGCACAGACAAGTTGTGCAAAGATACTGAGCAAAAATTTCAGGCTGGAGCTGAAAGGGAAGAATGATGTCTATTTATTTTGTTTAGCAAGTTCTGTTTAAATGGGAAAATGCTGCAAACTGAAGAACTGTGCTGAAAATGTCACAATTCTTAAAAATAATTAAGCCAGTCACAGAAAAGCCACCAGAACGTTGCTTTTTTAAATACGGACACATACTCCTGAACGTGCATTATAAGCAAATGGTTTTTTCAGACAATATTTGCTGATGGTTTCTAATGTTTCAGATCTGACCTTCACTGTATGTATTTTTCATTATCGCATTCAATCCAGCATGTAAGCACGTATTTCATCATAGTTCTGTAGCTATTGACCCCAAATGATTATTTGCTCAAAGTTAAGCATGAGCTTAAGTACCCGGCTGCGTTGGCGCTTACGTGGACATTCCCACTGGTGTAATGTTCCTAACCTCTCCTGTGATTACCCAATTCCACATTATGGGAACCCCAATATTACTGCAGGACTTTGCCAATCTTGGCCAATGTCAACAGAATGGGAGGTGCTATTTCATTAATTTCCCCTGACTAGGGACAAAAATAACTTCATATATTTCTTGGTTTTGTGTTTCAACCTCCAGGAGAACAATTTTCTTAAAAAGTAAAGAAATTGGTTACATTATACTCTAGCTGGTTACATTAGACTGTAATTTCACAAGGCATCAGTGATTCCAGAGACTGATTTTTGACAAGAAAAAAAATGACCACACATTTACTAACATCAATAGTCACCTTTCCTCATGCATAAAGCATATGAACACATTTTTGGCTGTCAGTATTTGAACAACAGAAAATGGGAAGGAAGAAGTATAGACATGTTTTAACTTTCTGACAAACTGTTTTGATGAACGGGGATCCCCGCACAGGCTAAAGAGTGAGGACAGAAAAATGGGTCCCTGCGGTGCAGGGCCAGATCTCCTCTAATAACAGAATGAGTGAGCAAATCAGGGGAACCACAACTTTCCTACTGTGTGAGAGACCACAAATAATGGAAGATAAACAGATACGAGAAGGAGCAATTCATTTTCCATGCCCATTAAGTTTTCCAGGTAGAACTGGGTGTCAATGTATTTATGATTTGGTCTCTTACGTCTCTTCAGGTCTTCCTTACAGCAGACTGAAGATGGATTTGGGGTTTTGGCCCATTTTGTAGTGTATTCAACCAGTGTTTGATAAGGGTCTAAAATGAACTCTTGTAAATCTTTCTGCAGCCATGTAAAGCAGGACTCCATTACAAATTTGTAGCTACCCCAATGGTTAAAATCCCAGTATAATAAAGGCCATGTGCACAGCTTCTGGAATTATTGCAGCAAACAGCTTTCCTTCTTTATTTACATTTTATTGTTGTGATTGTTTGCATAATGCACTATCAGTCATAACAGGACACAATGGCATATTTGAAACTGGGATTAACAATTTTGCAGCCCCTAAACACCTGAAAACCCTCTTCTCCTCCCTTTACCAGCACGCTTCACTTTTATGAGGGCATTGAATAAAATAAGGGAGTGCAGGGAGCTGCCGTGTTGTGAAAGGCCAGGTGCCCGTCTGTTCCAAAATAACTCTTCTAGCTATAGCTAAGCTTGAAGTGCTTTAAAATCATGGGGCGTCAGCTACAAGCAAATTCATTATTCAGTGTGACAACATATGAGCAACCGTGCTGACAGCGCGCTAACAGCCCTCCTGGAGCGTCCCCACAGTCCCTGTGCCCCCTCGTCTGGGTTCCTCCTCCACTGTCTGACCCAAAGATGATGCCCACAGGAATGCACAATTTTTTCTCTCTGCTTCCACTTTGTTGTGATGGCAAAGCAGCTGGAGGCATAAAGGGTGCCGAGTGTTGGGTCTGTAGAGGAGCCAGGATGACAGCAGAAGGAGATGGGCAAAATAATTTGCTTTCCCTAAGGGTCCTCTGGCAGGGTTGATCGTTGTATGAGTTCACCTTTTTAATTTGCACTGCCCATGTGATGCCGCTGTGGGGCAGAACAAAGAGCAGTAACCAAACGAATTGTGTGTGACTGGACTGTAAGGGACGGCTGAGCGGGTTTTGGTTTGTCCTGAAGACGTGGCCTAAGACTGTCCCTGTCCCGTGTGGCTCAAAGCTCACCAAAACCCTTGGCTGAATGTGGCCTTCGATCCAAAACATGCACGAGTAATGCAGATTTAGACTCAGGTCTGCATTTGAAGGATCACACAGACAATGCCCTTGTGCTTTTTCCACAGTGTGTATATATAAATAAATATATGGATATATATATTTTAAAAAGGAAGCCTGTGGCATAGGAAAGAATTAAAAACAGGTCTCTCAAATCCCAGGTTAACCTTAACCACTGGATTATTTTTTCTCTCTTGTGTGAATACTGCCTATGCATACTGTATACAAATATGAAAGAGATTTACTGGAGAAATAACCTTAGGCACAATAATACGTGTGTGCATGTGTGTACATAAGTATGAATATCTATATTCTCATTATCAGCCCGAGAAAGCATTGCCTCATAAAAAGTCTCTGAACAGCCAGTAAATTCTGGGCCAGATTTCAACTCATGTTCCTGAGATAAGGACCAGAGGGAGGAAGAAGAGAAAGACAGCAGCAATCCCTTTATCCTTCTGGCCACATATGGTAGGTCTATTTCTTTCAGCAGATGTGAATAAAAATAGATATATTTACAATTGCAGTTGGATACAGAATTGAGCATAAGCGAACACAGAGCAGCCGTTTTCATCAATGCTAATGCCATAATAGTCTGGATTATGCAGTGCGCTGTTGCTATAATAACATTCGTTTGCTGTCAGCGCTCCTGTGTAAAAACAAATTAGCTGGATGATTAATGAATATCAAAAACAGCATGTGGATTCTCCTCTGTGATGCTTCAGCCCAGTGTGAAATCTGCTGCCGCTGGAGCTGTCTCTGCTGTTTGCATTGCAGAGTGTCTCCGCGGCAGATGTGGGCATCACCTAGAAATGCGGTTTCCAACCACAGTATCTTCTCAGAAATATTTTAGACTAACAATACATAAGAGAAAAAGTGAGAGTCCGGCAATAGGTGTCGAGGTGGGAAATATCTCCTTTGACTTTACTCTGACCACTACCAGATCTGCACCCCTGAGGACAGGTTTCTGGAGAGGGGCCTGGTGGCAAACCCTCCCACAAGCAGCCAGACAAGCGCTTGAATTAGGAAAGATGATGACAGGTACTGAGGATCACCATGGCATGCAGTAACACCTTACATTCTGGATGAACTTTCAGGGGTAATTTGGGTTCACTGCAAACTATTTTAATCTGCTGGAACAGTTTGAGTATGCTGACAGCTTCACAGGTACGATGACCCCTAACCTTGTGCTCACCTACGTGACCTGGCATGTCCTCGAGCAGAAAGCAAAAGTAGCCTGGGTGGCAAAACCTGCTCTGATAAGGACACGACACTGTGGTGATAAAGCCACATTTCTTCTGAGCTCAGAGCTGGCTCAGACACCAGCAGACACTGTAATTCTTGTAGGACCTAGTCAATCAACACTTCTGCAGAAGAGGAGGGTAAAACATCTGGTGTACTGTCGTGCCGGTGCTATTTGCAGTGATTTAGTGTGTGCAGAATGACTTAATAAAATAAAAGATTACAATTAGTAAGTGAATTTATGGATGCATGCAGTGGTTGAAGAGATTAATTCCAAGTTATTCCAAATGTGTAGTGCAGTTTCACAATAAATCCTTAGCATTACATCTTACAAAATAGCCAGCTGTGCAATATAGCAGTGACAACATTTGGGGTCTTCTGTGAGTCTCAACTTGACAGTTATGCTGTCTCACGTGTACATGTGTTTACACAGCTCTCAGAACCCCACTCTCTGTTTCATCATATCTCCACTAAATTTACTGACGCGCAGACACTTCGGTTCAAGCTGTTGACTGGAGTCAACAGCTCAGTGGTACAGTGAGATGCTGAAACCCCGTGCTGTACAAATGAGAATTTGTGTCCTTTGTCCTACTGACAGCAGTTCTGCAGCTCAGAGGGTGACAGAGACAGATATGCTCAGCTGTGATATCTGGCAGTCACACACAGTGCACAGGCTTGTGTGGATTTTCCTTGTTAATGGAATACTCCAAAAAAACCCACAGTCAAGGAGCAGGCACAGGCAGCACGCATCTGCTCCCTTCCCCTTTGACAATCCCCTCCTCCCCACCTTGATTGTATTTTCTTTTTTAAACTTCTACCTTTTTTACTGCTTCCTAGATCACATACCTGAACGGAATCAGAGCGAAATTTGACCACAGAGAACAGGCATCTGTCATCAAAATATACCTCCAGAGATCGCCTGTTTGTTTTTCTTGCTGTGCACATGTGCGCTGCAGCATTGTGGGTATTTTTAACCTTTTTTTCTTTGAAATGCCCATCTCTTTCAGGGTTGTTTTAGATGATTATGCATAGGACTTCCATGGCAAATAGGGAGATAAGTGTATTTTTCTCACCATAATAAATCAAGATGTGGAATGACCAAGGACACTTGAAGAAAGGGGACCGACTGTGCCTTGGTAGCCTACAAAGAGCAGACAGAGCACCCCATACCTGAGCCAGTGCTATATTTCCCCAGCTTCCTTGCAGTCCAGTGGGTTCCTCTGTACAGCTAGGACAGGTCCCATCAGGTTCAGGAAGCTCCCTGGTGGCCCATCAGGATTAAACTGTCCTGAGATAGTAGCTGCGCCCCGGGCAAAACAGCAGCTACAGCAGCCTTGGGTGGGTTAGAAACAAAAGGCAAACAAGCACCCTCCTTGCTAAGGGACATCAGGCAGAGGTGCTTCAGGACTTCCAGCATTTATGGGGTTAATTGTGTTTTTTGTATTATACACACATGCACCTCAAGTAGTTATATAATATAAAAAGGCCCTTTTCTCATATCCCCACAGCGTGCAATAGGACTCCACATATAGCACACCAAAAAAATAAAAAAATAAAAAAGTCCCAACACTGCCAAAATCTACATTTTCATTTGGCAAACTAGTTAAATCTATTCATAATCTGGTGCCTGAATCAAGTTTCAGACCAGACTAGACTGCCTTGGCTCCTGGTTTTTGTTGCTCGACCTGTCTCTGACTGAATTTAGCTATGATGTTACATCTTTAGCTGTAGAAAATTTCTAATAATGGTAGCCTGTTTTATTTTGCCACTGGAGGGTACAAGTTCCAGCATTTCCGTACTGAGGTCCAATTGGAGCCAGTTTCGGACTTTTTTTTGGACAGAAACACTCCTTGTTGCTTTTCACTGTTTTCTTTTTGCTTTTTTTTTTTTTTTTTTTTTTTTAATAATGTTCACTCTTACAGCTTTCAGAAGGTGGAATAAAACCACTGCAAATCCACAGTGAAGTGTGCGGGGTCGAAAACCCGTGGTAGAAGCAGTCACCTGCCTGGCTGCCTGCTGCAGCTGGGGAGCTCCCCTCGTTCCTGCCCCCAGACAAGGAGGAGGAAGAGGAGGAGGAGAAGGAAGGAGCCGCAGCTTGTGGCGGGCCGTTAGGGCTTGTCTCCTGCTTAGGAAGCCGTAGCTCAGAATTTGATTTAGATGGTGTGGAAACGAGCATTAAATGGAACTAGATTAATCACTGCCTTCAAGCACAGGCACTAAGGCCAGCACTAATAACAGCAAGGTTTGGAGCCAGAAGGAGATGCACAGTCATCGGTCAGAAAGAAATGCAAAATGCCAGCCCCTGCTCACGGTTCTTATCAGTGCAGCTCAGCACAGCTCCTCTCTGCAGCCGTTAGGCTGCTCTTCTGCATCCCTGGGAGCTCAGCTGCCTTGTTGCTGTACATACACAAAATTACTCTTTGCCTAGGAGATGCTTTCTTAAAATCTTATTCCAAAGCACAAGAAGCAAGGCAGGAACACCTTGCAAGAGGAGCAAGAGGTGCCTCTGCGTGGGCAGCAGAAAGCCTTGGTGGCATCTCAGGGACCTCGCTGGGACTTTGCATTGACTTTCCCTCCAACAATCCAGTTCACATTTTCTGTGAGACCGACCTGCTGTTTGCTGAGACAGGAAATCTTTACAGCTTTGTGTAAAACTAATAGGCCACCATAAGTTTGGCTTCAGAGATGACCCTACACGTAGAATTAAAGAACACAGACAGGATTTTAGGCATATAGATACAATCCAGAGGGATCCACAGTTTCATTAAATTTATCCAAGATCTCTTTTTGGAGCAGGCTACCCACACGGCCCTCAGTAAGACTAGAAAGGAGTAAAATCTCTGGATTTATTTGGAAAACAAAATTTGCTTAATTTTAGTTTAAGCATTTAAAGGATAAGTGAGGCGATTAGAGGGATTTGGAAACAATTGGGCCAGTTTAGTTGCAGGACAACACGATGAGGTCAAAGCAGATGTTGCTTTTTGTTTTTAAGTTTTTGCTTTGAATTGAGAAGTAGTGAATATAAGGATCCAGCATGAGCACAAAGGAGTTTTCTTCTCTGGGTTTTCTGTCAATAATCAGCAGAAAGATTTGCTCATCCACCACATACTTATGCATAACTATGCCTTAGAGAATTAACAAGAACAGGGATCGGCGATGCTTAATGGGAGCACTGTACAATTCCAGCGCATTTATGTGATTAGTTTACAGAACAGGTTTAAAGAAGTCAGCAAGCAAAAAGCCTGAACCCATCTGGGAAATGCAATGGCCGTGGTCCCACGGATGCTGGAGAAGGGTCAGAGAACGAGCGATGCCACAAACACAAATAGACAGACATGGAAGAGGAGAGGAGAGATGGGTCCTGACAGCAGCAGCGCAAGGGATGGGCGCCAGGGCACCCCTTGTCCCCACTGTGGGACACAGGACTGTGCAGCGGGGTGCTCCAGGCACCGTCCCACATGAAAGCTCTGGCAGCCTGCAGTCTGCCAGCCCTCACCCTGTTGACACAAGGTGATGCTGATGGAGGGGACAAGGAGGGTACACAGGCCAAGGCTCATTTGGGCCATTTAGAGCAAATGTAATCTAAACAGGGAGCCAGGAGGCTGGGCTGAGCTGGGGATGCACCAGTTTGCCAAGTTTGGGTGGGTTTGTGTTAAATTGGATGTCTGACCGTTTTTTTTCTGCCCAATCCTCACCATTACATGCTTGCATAGAAAATTAAGTTACCACACCTTTAATGAACTTAATTTCCTAATTCTGATGGAGTTCCCATTGCCAGTGATTCACTCCCTACATTTTTGAATGCTGTGGCTATGTAAGCTTGTGCTTTTTCTTTCTTTTTTTTTCTTTTTTTTTTTTTTGCCAGGCAGATCTCTGAAGTTGAACACTGTGCTTATTCTTTTCTCTTTAGCTAGCTGAACACAGTATGCAACAGTTTATAGTCAATATTATCTCTGAGAAGGGATTCCTCCAAAGTCACTGCTCTGTGGGGACCATAGTAAAGTTAAATATTTCCTGAATCACCCCTTCTGATTCTTCAGGCTTCATCTCCTTGGCGCAGAGTCCCCAGAACGAGGTGCCATCAGACCAGCAAACACACCACAGAGCATTGCCCCTTGGACACCAGGGAGAAAACTATCCTAAAGCCCTGCAAGGCCTGAGCTTTGCGATGCAGATCACGACAGCCAGTGGGAGCTGAGCCCTTCATGGTTTAACACTGACGAATCCAATAGTGCTTTCTGGGAGTTTTTTTTCAGATATTACAGAAGTTATTCTTTATAATTTTATTTAATTCAGAGAGTTTCTTTCAGTATTTAAACCTTTCTCAAAAGACTAGCTCTGCTATATAGCATTATTGAGGAGGTATAATAAATGGTCTGCTCTCTTAAATCCTATAAACTCAGAGTCATTTCATAGTGTCCTACTCTCTGTAAAGCCTTACTGGGATGTAACTGAATGTGTCTTCTAGTCACAGCATTGAACAGTTCCGTGTGGTAAGCTATAATGCCAAAACAGGAAGACAGGGAATATTCACAAAATTTTCTGCATAGTATTGATCTAAAGAGGGTGGTAAGGAGGATTATAGAAGTGCGAGATATTAACAACATAGGCTCCTTTAACCCCCTCTGTTGCTCTAGTGCTACCACTACACAAAGGAGTTTATAAATCCTTAACAGCCTTCTGCATCAGGGACCTATTATCACATTTACAGTGGTATTTGTAAGCGCCGATTAGCCCCAGCCTCCACCGGTACAATTGTATCAGCATGATGAAAATTTAGGGTTCAGCCCTGCATGGGTCCTACGGTCACAGAAGTTTAAGCAGGAGGGAATGAGGTTCACAGACCTGAGAGAGCATATCCTGAGCACGAGGGGCTGAGGCTCTATTTTCAGGATCATTTTCTCTATTTTCCCATTCCCATCCTCCCCTTCTGTGGAGTCCTCTGGCTCTAGTAATGCCCCAGTTCAGTACCTTTTTTTTAGAGGTAGATTCTCAGCTATTGCTCAGTCTCAAATACTGTTCCAGAACCTCTTTGTTTTAACAGTGAGAATCCTCTTTTCAATTCTGGATTACACTTGGTGTATTCCCTGGTCTATTTACCCTCTATAGTTCTTTTTCTAAACTTCAATTCTAAGAGCTTGCCTCCCTTTCTGCATTGTACTCCCGATGTATTTCCAGAAAACAGTCTGAAATAAGCTGGATCTGAGTTGTGCTTTCAGACACTACAAGGCAGAAGTGACAATTCGGTCTTGTTGTAGCCAACAGTAAAATGAACACAGGTTTAGCAGGGCCAGGATTTAACTTCAGGGAGCGCAGAGCAGTGATGCTCTGCACAGCCAGAAAGCTGCCTTTGATCCATATCAACAGCAGCCTGTGGAAAGGGGGTGGTGGGTTTATGCCACAACATGGTTCTGTCTGGAGAACCAAGTTTTCTTGCCATTCCTTTTCTGAACTTCTCCAAAGAGTGCTTTCTGACCAAGGTGGTTAAATAATTGGTATTTGCTTTCTAGAGGGAGGGTTTGCTTTCTTTCTACCCTACTTTGGAGTTCTTTAAGATAAGATCAAATATTGACAAAGCTGGAGCTGAGATTAAAGTACATCTAAAAAACCTTGGAGGTGCTCATGAAAAAAAAAAAAAAAAACCCACAACTTTGCCGTAAACTCTCCCAGGGTAAACAAGTGGCGATGTGCGTACAGAAAAAATCCTGCTGATTAGAAGTAGATACTATTAAATGGGAGCATTGAATTTCCACCTAACTAAAAAGCAGGATTAAAACTTTTAGCCTGTTTTCCCTCATTCCAGACATGCACACAGAAGTACAAAAGTGTCAGAGACAAAGCCATAGTCATTTAACTGCCCAGGCACTGTCATGGCTTTCTCAGGGAGTGGGGAAAGAAATAAATGTTCTGCCAAGCCACGCTTTTTTGACCGGAATTCAGCTGTCTTGATGTCTTCTCACTGGCAAAGCCATGTGATGTATCTGCTGTGAAGCACTGCAGAGTGACGCGACTCTGAGCTCCGTTACCTGGGGAGGGAAATGAGGCAAAGCCAGGTTTGTCTCCTGGGAAAAAAGCAGAAAGCTGCTCTGCCCATTGTGTTTTGGTGTTGCTAAATGCCACCATTTAGCTGTGGTGCAAAGCAAGTTGGACAGACCAGCGTGCGGGGAAGGCTGACTTCTGACATCTCGAGCTGCAACGCAAGGAGTTTTATCAAACATTGAGTGTAAGAAATCATGCCTAAGGTTAACACCTTTGTGAATCCCTGGTGCCTACACGCTATTGTTGGGGAAGAATTTATTAAGGGAATTACAAATTCGTCCGTTTTATCTTGTTCCAGGATGCTTTTCTATACTGCAGGCGCAGTGTGAGGGTATCAATAGTTTCTACTATAAACAGCTTGCTGACTGTTGGCTGTATTTCTTCTGCCTTTAAGCAGCAGTTGTTTCCCCTCACCTAGGGGAGCAATCCCAGGAGCCTGAAGTCCTTGGAACTTGGAGGCCTATTTCCAAACACATCTGACAGTTTCAGTCAGCCACAGACTTGCGGAAGCAATTCCAAAAATCAGCCCAGCCTGCCTTAAATGACTCTCCCAATACTGTACTGCAACAATGATTGTCAGAGATTGAAGCTGTTATTTATTCCCCAATAAAACCCCTTCGCATTCCCATGCATTCTGTCTGAGTGCAGCACAGCGCGACGCGGGTTGTGATGTTCCTTGCCGGCACCAGACAGTGTTTACATCTTTGTCTGGCACCACATGAAACCAAGTTCACTTATAAACAGCCTGATATGATCGGTGAACTTATGAATGATGGATCGTGGACCATTTCTGTTCTTCCATGAGGACCTGTGAATGCCCTAGGAAGGCTCCCTCTGAGATTTTTGTTGCTAGTTATTTGCTTTCCTTGGACTGCACGCTCATGGTAGAAGTGATGCTGGATGTCTTTCCTATGTTGATGATGCAGACTTATTCCTTAAGTAAACTAAGAATAATTTACAGCTCTTGCCTTGCCATCTTGCTGTCCTGTTGTGAAAAAGGCAGCAATTTGTAAGACAGCTCTGTCGGTTTATATTGAAACCAACTCTATGGAAATTAATGTGAGACTATCTTCATTTTTAAGCATAAATTCAGCACCAAGAAGTCAACTAGCAAATTTCACTTTATTTCTACCAGTACGAAACTACCAGAACACCTTGTGGGGGATTTAGTAGAATGTCCAGAAATTTTCTAATATTCAGGTAAAATAAATACTTCATTTTTGATTTGCTTTATTTTGATTTGTCACTGTGGGATTCATGCAAACTTATCTGCTCAAAGTCTTCAGAACACCACCTTCATTAGGACTGATAAATGTGTTGGAAGATGTAGTTCCATATGAGGCTCTTGGCTGTAGAAAACTTTTTTTTTCCAAGAGAAATGGTGGATTTGTCTAGCTAGATATGGAACAAAGTTATTACATGCTGAAAAAAGAAGAAAACGAAAAAGAAAAAGGATTCCAAACAAACAAGAAAACCCTGCTTTCCATTTTCTAGTAACAAATCCAAATTTCTTTCATCCAAATACATCCATCAAATATTTAAATTTTTAATTGAAGGCAATAGCCCTATCCAGCTGGAGTCAAAGGAGAGAGACTGTTCCTGATGATATCTTATCCCATTCCAAGCTAAGATAGATGGGTTAAACTCCTACCTGAAGATGCCTAGCTTTCTCCAGTAGCTGTACAGAAAGCCTAGATGCTCTACAATTATGAAAACTTATCTGAATGTACGATAAAAGCTCTGTCCAGACAACACTGAGGATGAAATATTAAGAGAAATGTTCATATCTAAGTCAAAAAGGAGTTTTTTTGCTCATTGTTTTATTTGTCTGCACTCCTTTTACGCCATATTGATGTTGGGCATTTTGTTGATCACCTCCAGGGAACACAAACATTCCCCATTCCCCCTCAGTGCACAACTGAGCTCTGTGCTTTGTTGCATCTTGCTCCTTCTGAAGCGCTGGAGATTGTAGAATCAGAAGAACTTGTGTGGGTCACAAACTATGAGGTTCGTTAGCATTTCTGGGGATTGCTAACACCGTCTCAGTGAAGCATTGTTCATTATTACCCAAAATGTAGTGTTTGCTTGTTGGTATAGAGATTATCCGCGAAAAATGCCGTTTTGTTCTTCCACCCACACACCAAGCAGAAGAGCATTTAATGCAACTGTTGGAAGAGAAGGATCGATGACACATTACTCCTGTCTTCATGCACTTAGAATGCAAAAGAAGGAAAAGTTCCCAACAGGCAGGAGCAATGAACTAAAAGCAGGAAGGGAAAAGAACGAAGGTAATGAGTGACAAGATTATGCTCTTGTTTCTGCCAGCTGCACATGTAACAGATTGCACTGGACAGTTTGAGAAAAAAAATGGCTCACTGAAAATAGAACCAATAAATTTGCAACTTTCCCTTCAAGACAACTGTTAGTCAGGAGAATCACACCTGCTTTCCCTAGCAGTGAATCACCCCCTGGAAATTTGTGTAACTGGTAAAAAGTAAACTTCAGCCTTTTTGGGGGGTCTTCCATAGGGTTATTTAGAAGGGTTCCAAATTGCTCTGGAAAATTTCAGACAGAACATGTGAGTGGTTTGATCTTTTGTCCATATGAAAAGACTTTTTCCACTGTTTATTATTATTTGTTTCATAGCCAATCTGCACATTGGAACAAGAAGAACTTCTCAGCCATGACATTAAAAAATAAGATGGATGCAAACCAAAACCACGTGCCCCCAAAGCTGGTCTGATGATCTCAATCTCATGGCTCAGATCATGTCTCCTTGAAAAGTCTCTTAGAACTGTTTGACCCAGCAGAGCATCTGCCAGATGTCTGGGGAACAATTGGCCAAATCTGGTAGCTTGATCTCCTTGTACATCACCAGAGCTAAGAGGGAAACGGGGATACAAGAGGAATTCTGCCAGAAGCCCCTGTACCCAGGAAACCTCTTGGACGGTGTTGGAGGAAAATACACTGTATTTAAATGCAAATTCAGCCCTCGCTTACTTTAGTCCCAGTTTGATTTTAATGAGTAAGATAGACTACTACAAACATGCAGAAGCATTCCTGGTCTTTCTCATTTCTGTGCTCCATGATGCGCAGGTTAAGCCAAATTAAAGGGCAACAGATTCTTCTTCCAAGTCTTTAGAAAATGCTGGCACCAAAAGTTTTTCGAATGTACAAATCCCAAGGCAACAAATGGTACAAAGTTGCTTACACTGGACCACAAGTGAAAGGGAATTATTTTTATTTATTTGATCTACTGAATAAGTGAAAAAGACAGAAAAAAAATTCCCAACAAAACCCTCTTTCTGCACATTCGGTTAGGCAGTGTTCATCCATCCATCAAGATGCTCATGATGCTTGGTGAGCAGCACTTGTTTAGAGAGCCCAGAGAACGACACTAGCAGTAAGAATTAACAGTTTCTGTTTATCCACTGTTCAGGTATCATGAGGGCAGTTTCAGCACATGACTTCCCTGGCCAGGAACACAGCAGTGACACAAAGAAGCCAGTCTCCGTAGAATAAGATAACAACCCTTGGATTTTACGGCTTAAATCCTGGGCCTCTACCATGGGCACCTAGGGCACACGTGGAGACAGGGAAGAGAGCATGGGCTGGAGAAACGGCAGCCTTGTGCAGAGGGCTAGGAACACAAATCTGAAAATCTGATTTTGCTGTTGTTGGCAGGTGCCACCAATCCCGACCCAGCAGCAATGCTGCGCAGTGACTCAGTTAGCATTGGACGCTGCAGGGTAGGGCAGCGAACACTAACGAGCTGGTCAACAGCAGCTGTGGGAGAGATACCAGCGTCGTCTGCGAGATGGGAACCCAGAAGTGAAACGGTGGATCTGTATGATGCAGAAACAGAGAGAAACTTCCTTTATGAAATGCAGCAGACGCTCAGAGGCTGCTCCCTCTCTCAGCTTCCACTCCCTGTCCTTCAAACCAGGAGGCATCAGCCTGCGCAGGATGAATCGCTGGCAAGGTGAGCACCCAGCTGTCCCAGTGCTCATCCCAGCTGAGCAGAGATGCCCAGCTCCGCCTCCAGCAAAGCTCCCACAGTCCCACCCCTGTCCTGAACAGTGCAGATAAGATAAAAATACACGCTGCCTAAAGGTTTTGTCTTTAAATAGACTAGCAGCCTTAGGAAACCTGGGCAATGTTTTATTTGGGAAGGAAACACCAGGAAAACAGCTGAGAGAAACATAAAAAAGAAACTAAAAAAGCTGAGGAGCTAAGCACAAAGAAGCGAATAAACTCTCTCAACTTTGTTTCAGTTTCCAGAAGTTCTCCTTTGAGCTTGACTCAAATCTCATGCTTAGATTCAAGTCATTTATGATACAGTGAATTTTTTTGTTGATCACCAATTCAGAGCCTTTCTGATATCATGCTTTAAATATAAGGGTGTTTTGTTTTTCTTCTGGAGCTGCAAACATGACAAATGGAAAATAAAACTAAGACCGAATTTGAATCCTAGACTTATCAATGAACTAGGTAGTATTGTCTTTATGATAAAATATTATAAATTACCCTAAAAAGGTAACATCAAGTTGTAGAAATATTGTCCTTCTTACTGCAAGACAACACATCTGAAGAGGTTCCCACACAAGGGCCAAATCACAGACGATTTTTAAAATGTCACACCTTGGGGCATTTTTGGCAGCCATCTATGGTTTCTAAATACAGAAGAATACTGCTCCTTGAGGCATTTTAAAAACAGCAGCCACTGTAGGGACTTCTACTGATTGTCCTTCAATTTCATACGGGACAGTAAGCAGTTACCCTTTTTTTTTTTTTTAATAGGTGCCTTAAGGCTTGTGGTAAGTGGTTGTTTCTGGACTGGATGTTTCCTTGGATCCTACAAGACTGACTGTGGATTCCGTGACCATTTCAGGCTGCAGGGGATTACAGGCTTGCTGACTCAGCTGATCTCCTCCAATCCATGCCCCTAGATTCCTAAACATCAGAGGATACCTGTAATTTTCAAACATATAGAAGCTTCTATGTGAAATATAAGATACGTATTCTTCTTCCCAAAATGTTCTTCAGCAGAATGTAGATGCATGCAAATTAATCTTAATAATTCATATCCACATCCATTTGGACAAGTAAGTAGAATATATACGCCCACGTGGTATTTTAGTTGAAAACAATCCCATAGATTGGGAAGCAAAAAGGAAGGTGGGCGACTTGGTTGGACTTTTAAATATTTTTTTATATTAAGTGAATTTAGCTGAGCACACAGTTTGGAGGGCTGTGCTGAAGCTGATGCTAATGGCTTTGCCAAACCCCCAAAATAACTTACAAACGTAATGGTCTGAGGGATGGCTGAGCAGCATTTGCTGAATGCTAAATTCAGTTCATTGGAAAGAGGTATTCTGGCCTTATGAAAACAACCCATTTAGTATGGACACATGAGTAGAATAGAATAGTCTAAAAAACTTGAGGATTATTTCAACAGCAGCTGGGCTGGTATTTATAGAAACACGGTGATGTGCACAAAACAACAAGGACATTCTTGTGGCTGTGATGCCTTCAAATTTTGTTGTTCATACTTGTTTTGGGTAAAAAGAGGTAGGAATAACAGGGTTTGGATTTTTTTTTTTTTTTAAGGAGCAGATATTTTTTAGAAATACTGTGTTTTTGCTTCCAACCATAGGTGAAGCTGACTGGAGAATGAGGATCTCCTGGGAGTTGCCACGCTGATGTACAGGCCATGTTTTCCATCTTGTCTTATGAACTAAATGAGAAAAAGACATGATTGTATCTGCTGTCCTTCTCTAAAGCTATTTGGACAAGCTCTTTTTTCATCTCTTTAAACATGCCATGTAACTGTGTTAAGATACCCCTAAGTCCTCTGATTCAGCGGGAAGTGGAGTTATTTCATACGGCAGCGCAGCACATTAATCTAGGAGGTATGTGACAACACACACTCATACAAATCATGTGGTTGGGCTTGACGTGGAGCGAGCACAGAGCACGGTTACCCTTGCCGACTTGTCTTGACTCCCATGATCAAAGCCCCAATCAATCACCCAAGCCCAGGCAGCCGCCCAAGCAGGGAGACGCCGTGCTATACCCAGAGTGGCCTAATGGAGTCATGTCTTTAAACCAGCAAGGACCTGGCAAATGAAGAAACAAAATGCGATTGTATCTTGCAAGGAGCCGAGGGGAGCCTCTGCCCGCTGAATGGAGGTGAGGTTAGATGGAGAGCGAGGTCATTGCCAGGCTTTTCTTTGAGCACCAGAATGTCTAGGCGACTCAAGCCACCAGTGACAGCGTTTGCTATTTTTTTTTGTTTAAGAAAAAAAGCCTTTTACCAACCAATAGTATTGCTGTTGTGGAGATTATCAGGACTCCAGTGAGTATCCGCAGGAAAGGAAATGGAAACTGGAAATGGAAACCCCTACCATGAAGGGTACAGCGTTCAGATCTGGGCGATAGCACTTCGGCAGCATCTGTTTCCAAAGGAAGGCTTTGTCCTAAACCACAGCTTTGTTCTTCCTGCTAAAAATCTGTGGGATGAGAGGGCTTCCATGTTTGTTGCCCTTGTCTTTGGAAGCCAAACCGCTTTGGTGACTCCCCTACAGCTTCTAATGATGTCTGAATAACATTATGCATATTTGTAATTTTTTGTAGTGATTACTCAAAATAAAAATAAACTATTGGTCTGTGTAACAAATCTAAGGAGACTGCACTTGGAGAGTAAAGCAAGCAAATAAAACTTCTTGTAACTCTTGACAATAGTTGCTCACATCTGAAGGAAAAAAAAATGGGCAAAATTTTCAATGACTGTGGGTTTCCATGTTGCCTGAGTACTTGAAAACAAGGCTTTGTACTAAACAAAATAATAAATCTGGAAACCTGCATCTCTAATAATGGGTTTTGATCAGAAAACTTTAAAACTAGAAATCTTTTAGGTAAATTGTGCTAATCCTCTAGCACAACATATCACAGCAACATCAACCCCTGCCCTCCTCAGCTTCCACAAGCTGTCAAGGACAGCACAGTGTAAAACGTTGGGATCTCAGCTGTATCATTATTGCCCCCACCAGAAGTTGTTTCCCCTCTCATTTCCCATGAAAACAGTAAGTCACTACACATGCACACCTTGGAGTTCAACAGATCAGCCACCTGCAGCTCCCAAGCTTCTCACTCATATCTCTTACTGCAATGAACAGAGGACTGAACTCAAATTCCCTTTTTTAGTGAATTTGTGCATAGCATTAGATCCTGGGAAGCCAGACCATGAAGAGTTTACCATCAAAACTCAGACACAGGGTCTGCATTTCACAGGTGGGCAGCTGAGGCAGAGAGAGACTTTGGGTGGATTCATTCTCTTGCACTTTGGTCACCTAAAAATTAGGGACTTAGTTCAAACTAGTTACCTAAACCCTCCGCAACTAATGGAGGAGACAGACATATCAGAAAACAATTCAGCCCACTCACCCTGGACAGCTGTCTAACAGAGGATTGACTCATCGTCCTGATCATCAAGGGAGTCTGCACATCTTGAGCAGCTAGGTTAGCTGAATCCCATCCTCACCCATTTGCCCACTGCCATGTGACACCCTGCAGCACAGGTAGGAAATTACCCCAGGCTACCCATGTCTCAGTGCCTTCATTTTTCTTCTGCAAGAGTTTGATCCAAACCCCACTCAGATGTGCAGAAGTCCCCTTTTGAACGCAGTGCCAATTTGGCAGTGCTCGTGTTCCTTGTCCTCTCTTTGCCCCGGAGCAATCAATGCTTTGAACCGAGCTCAGGAAGTACGCAAAGTCTGAAAACAATTCACATGGGCTTTTATTTTTTTGGAATGATGTCAACACATCACTTTAAAGTACCACAGAAAAAGATGCCACTTGGGAAAGAGAAGTTGACAGGGGTAGCTGTTAAACACAATAAGAAAAATCACCTAGTGTGAGGGTCTGTAGAAATCAATGATTAATCTCTTAATACCAGGCAGCTGCACATACAGTTCTCCAGTGCCTGCCAAGGAGTGGCATAATCCAAGCAGATCTGTCCCACCGTCGAAGGAGGAGAGTGAGGCAGTGTCCTCATCACTATATAACATTACTGAACAATTTAATTGGAACTGCTCGTGGTGTTACAGCTGCCTGCTGCATGACAATGGCAGGGACATTGTGCCAGTCATTTCCTGGGGGAAGGGTACACCCAAGACTTCTGGTTCATGAAGGAGAGGCAGCGGCAGACAGAAAGCTCCACCATTCTGCTCGTTAGATAAATAGGCAGGAGCTCTCTCCCTGTTTCTCTGCCAAGTTACATGCTTGCAAGAGTCTACTGCAAGGACTGCAGCGCTCAATGCTTCCAACAGGAGCAGGGACTCCAGAACCGTTCGCAGTGCTCCAGTTACCCGGCAATGACTGGCACCAGCTGCTTCAGCAGAGCTACGGCCACCTCACAGCAGCCAGGTATGGGATAGCCTAGTGCTAAGGGAGACTTCTTCCCAGATTCAGGGAGCTGGAGTTTGGGCTGAGCCCTGAAGAATGAGAACATACCGCGAAGTGTGTCACTGCACACATTTCCAAGCGTGGTGCTGGCCATTCTGGACCTTCAGTGACTTAAGTCCTCAGAAGCTGTCATCTCCCTTGACAGCACACAGGAACTCTGAAAAGATTCCCTCACATTGCTCCTACCTTTAGGAAACACACTGAGAGAGTTTTCAGTCTCTGCCACCTACTCCCTGCACTGATACTGTGACAATTCACAGCTATTGCTGTGGAACACATCCAACAGCACAACCCCCCCCACACACTACAGCAAACAAACACAAACAACTGAAACCACATGAGCTGCAGGGGAGGACTGGATTAGAGCAGTGCATGACTCTATTTTCCCCAACACTTCTCCCACTCACAGATATTGAATGAGATCCCAGTCTCTTATTTAACTCTGCTTACTGTCAAGACTTTGGAAAAAGGGCTACTGCAGCTTACATTTTGCAGACTTCATTGCCATGCCAGCTCACACCTTCTAAATCCCAACTCTATTTACATGAGGGTGGGGCATGTAAATCCATGTAGGAATTATTCTAACAAAGCAACCTACTGCCACCATTTGATCAGAACAAGCTTTGCAGGACAAAGTACCAAGCTCACTTGCAAGAGCAATTTGCCCTAATCAGAGGAGTGGAAAATATTTAATTGCATGTGTTTGCGGTACTCTGCAGAGAAAGAAACATTATGCTGCTTGATAAATGCATTGTGAATGTAATGTTGGACCTGTGTCCACCCTGGGGTCTCAAGGAAGGAAAAATAAGCATAAAATATCCCGTGTACAGACACGTAACTTTCACATGCTGTTCATTACCCAGCTGTTTCCATTGTTTTAATGAGCTTCTTTCTGTTCTGAAGATTGCTGAGTGTTATGCACAAGAACAAACAGCACAAATCACTGCAAGAAAAAATGGAATGCAGAATACCTCCAAGGCTGGGCTACGAGGTGGAAAGCATTGAAAGAAGTGGAGAGCTGATGATTTCTTTTCTTATCTTCTTAGTGTTTTCAAACCTGATGAACAAGTTAAGGGAACATCATCATAATCTCTAGAAATAAAAGAGTACAACTGAGCAAGGTCCTTGCATCTCCAGTGATGCTTGCCTACGGGGTAGCGCATGTGAGTTCAGCCACACCGGAGTCTGAAAAACCCTTTTTGGCACTTAGAGCCTGTACAGAGTGGGACACGGGTACCAAGAGAGTGTTGCCTGGGGGAGCTTTGTCCCTGAGTTCAAATCAGGATGGCACACGGTGAACATGTCATCTGTTACTTTTTACTTTTCATGCAGTGCTGTAGGTCAAAGACAGCAAACTTCATCAGGCTTTGGAGCCACCTACAGCCCCTGCCAAGCACGCGGGTATGGTGCCTGCATGGGTGGCACCAGGAGCACTGGTGACCACCGAACACGCAGTCCTGTACTGCCTGAGCAGGAGCTGCCTCTGCTGTGAAGTACATGTCTGTTTCTATAGCTCTCTGCATGGTTTTGAAGCTTTGACAGCCCTGGTAAGACGATGATCTAAACTGACCCAGATTCCAGGTCAAGCAAAATTTAGGTTAATTTCACTGATGTCATATTTTTAATTTTAATTGGCATAAAGACTCTGAGGCAGGGAATTTTTCCAGGGAGTGCGTGTACAAGCTAGATCCACTGATGGAGTCTCATACACTCTCTGAAATCCTTGATTTCCAAACTTTTTTTTTGTGCCTACCCTTTATGCATTTGTATCAGGGCATTTCCTTCCTATTTCTTCAGGAATAAAAGGCACACACACACAAAAGAGGGGATGAAGGGAGTGATGCTCACAGAGCACTGCTAGAGAGAGCCATTGCTGTAGATGGAAAGATCAGGAAAACATAAGTGCAAACAGAGAGCCCATTAAATACTGGTGGAAAAATGGAAGCTCTGGAATGTCTCCAATATAACTAAAATGCAGTCCAGGACTGGAATGATTCTGTGTTTGTTTTCTGACCATTTTTCATGATTTGCTCATTGTCACGTCAAACCCTCCCAATATCATTAACAGAGCTGACCAACACTATTTCTAAGAAAAATATTTTCATTTAAAAAAAAGATATTTTCCTGAAAATAATTTTTCTGAACATGATGGTAAATTGTTGAAATACTTCTTTTTCTAAAAACAGCTGACTTTTTTTTAAGCAATATTTGTTGAAAATTTTACTGGAAATATTACCAAATCTTTGTCCACTAATCACATATCATCTTTACTTACAAAATATGTTGGACAGAAGTGCAAAATATGTGCCATCTGTAACACGATGAAATGCAATGCAAGCAACGTTGCTTGTGGGAGCACTGTATTTGGCGTTTTAACAATCTGAATGTTTCTAAAAAATCATCCCAAAACTTCACACTGGTATGACAGCATTGAGACTAAAGTACGTGCTGATGAGAGGATGAAGGCTGTTCAGCTAAACCTTGTTCTACATTCATATCTGCCCTCTGCAGTCCTGTTCTGCCACCCCTGCTATCCTCTTCTTGGAGACACTGGGTGGATGGACCTTTCTTTCCCATGGTGTATCCTCCTAAAACAACGAATCCCATCTGTTTTCCTCTCTTTCCCACTTCCAGCACAGTTCTGCACTAAATATACCAAGTTTTCCCTTTTTTCATCCTTTTTCTATTGTGTTCTTATCCTGTTCTTGCATCCACGCTACGGACTAATTCCTAAAACTATCCACAAATCAATGTCACCGGAAGGTTATGAAGATGACATGAGACACACTGACACACGTGGGGATGGATAGAGTGGGAATTGCTCCGTGCTCCTGAGCCCCCAGAAATCTGGTCAAAGCCGTGGGGAACGAGCCGGTATCCCCGAGGTCAATGCAGGAGAAGGCTCCGGGCTCCCTAGGGTGGGAGCACCTCACCCATGGGCAGAGCGAGGTGGGACTGCCCCAGGTAATACAGGGATTAGGTGTGGCAAGGGAAAAAAAACAGGAGTAGCCAGAAAATGACATACAGGGGATGAATTGTGACTAGTTTAGGGGGAAAGGAGGTTCCTCAGCTCTATATTAAAGAAATTTCTTAATCACAGTAATCGCTTAATTTTGTGGGTAATTACAACTCTGCTCTTCCCTCACTCCCCCACCCTGTCAGTGGCTAATTCTGTACACGCTGTGTCCACATTAAATACTACCCTGCCGTATACACGGGGTGCTTATTTACACAGATGCAGTGCACTTTAAAAAGGAGGAGAGGGGGCAGGGAATGGGGAAGCACTGGAGCCAGGACACAAGGCCCAGCCCCACTGCAATGGTAATTTGTGGTTTTTCCTCCAACGTTTAGTAGCCACAAAGAAGTCTTAGAATTTTCTGGTCAGAACCAGGACTCCCCTGTTCCTCTGCAGACGAAACACTGAGCTCTTACACTCCAACCCAATAAATATTTCATCTGGTTTGGAGGGAGAAGGGGTGGAGTCCAGTAGAAATTGTGTTCTGCAAATGCAAACGTCAGCTCAGAACCTCTGCAAGCCAAAGCCTACCTTGGCTCCCACCTCTGTGCATGCTGGAGCCTACAGCAGAGAGGAGGAGGCCAAGCGCAGGAGATGCTGGTGGCTCCCCATGCAAAACTACAAGCTGGAGAGCACAGACCAGCATCTTCACAGTAAAAATATTGCACACAGAGAGGAAATGCAGAAACAAAGTTTGCAAAGATTCGGAATATGCTAAGAGGAAGGAATACGAATTTTAAACACTCAGTCATCACGCTGCCCCTCACAGATGTTAGTATTGTGGTGAAGAATATTCTGATGAATATTATGATGCCGGGAATTAGAAAAGAGAGATTTCTGAAGAGGTATATGTTCATCTTCTCTTGATTTACACTCTAAGTGTTATTTTGGTCAGATTTCGGTACCAAGTTAGAACATTTCCTTTAAGTTTGATCATCCCTCCTTGCCATCCTGCTCTGGTTCAAGTAGGCATTGTGATCAGTGACTCATTGACCAAAGAGAAGCAGCACAAGCTTTTGGAGTGTCTGTAAACCATTTTACACCACATGCCTCTGGATAATCCTTGGGATGCAAAGCACAGCCCCAGCATACAATCCAGTAGGAGACAAATGAATTTAAAAAAATAAAAACAAAAGATTAAAGAGATAAGATAAAAGATAAGATAAAAGACAGCAAATACAGAGCAGAGTGACTAGTTGAAAAGATTATACCGGTATTCTTGGCAGGATGGAGATAAAATACATTACAAAGGTGGATGGCAAACCACTAGATCAATGTGGTACATATGAGCAGGAAGGCTTTCTGCAAACCAGTGCCTAGGTGACAGACCAGTCTCAGATGTAAGCAATCAATCACGTTTATGTCCTGAAGAACACCTTTTCCTTATTTCTGGTGTTAAAAGCTTACATTTCTGTGCATGTAACTGTAGGCACCTGACTCTCCTCATGTTTCTGCACAGGTCAGATGTATCCTTAGGCTGAGGCACAGCCACTTACCCCAGTGTGACATTTTGCTACATTTTCAAGAGGCAAATGGCTCTCTAGGAAGCCTTAACTGCTAACAGTAAAACTTGAAAGACCCTCGTAAAAAAAAATAGCTAAGCAGCCAACATCATGAAGAGTCATCTTATGAACTGCTGCAGCTCTCCAAAGAAAATAAAATATAAAAGACATGATGCCCTCCAGTGCAACAACAAGGAAAAGAAACCTATGTCTGTACTTTCCAAAACAGCAGAATAACTTCATTTTGTTTATTAATACTGTAGCTTTCAAAAATCCATGCTGGCCAAGCACCAGAGCGAATCACCTATCCAGCCACCCTGGGCAAGTAAGCTGTGATAACGAGAAGGTTTGAAATAAATACACAGATTTAGGCAAGAAACTCGGTGAGTGGTAGAACAGCAAGAGAGATGACAATGCAGATCTGCGTTCCCAAAGTAAGCTCAGGAGAGATCGACATGGGAATTTGCAGGAGGATTGTTTTCCCAGAGCCCATAACCACCACGAGGAATAAATCAGGAGTAGGAATTATTTAGGGCATGACTCTAGTCTAGTGCTAAGTGCTTTTAGCGCTGAAGGGAAGTGCCCATGTTGCCCTCCTGTCGCTGCCCTGTGAGGGATTTACACTCAGTTTTCCACAGATATGGAGGGGAAGATTTAATTCATTCCTGGCTCACCCTGGCCTTTACAACCGATAAAGCTGAGGATCTGCTGAGGGCCTGGTGTGTGCAGAACCCAGCCCTACAAGCACAGAACCCAGCCACGTCCCTCCCCGCGAGCCAGTGCCAGCCTGGGGGTGACGCAGCTTCACAAAACCACAGCATCGTGTCAGAGGTTAACGTGCAGGAGTAGGAACCGAGACAAGGCACAGCCACAGGAACCTCTCAGTAAATGACATCGTTAATTGCCCCTGAAGATTTAATGTTTTATCCTTTATTTAAACTCCGACTGGCCCCTCGTATCACTTAGAGACTAATAGCTGCAGGTTACTCTATTATCTCTTTTTACTCCATTAATTCTCTGGGCTAGCAGGCTCCCTCTTGAAATGCTGGGGTTACGTTAGCTGTCCTTACCGTGCTTCCAACCAGCTGAGTGGTGTCAGACCAGGTTGCACACAAGCTACATGACTAAAATATTCATACGAGCAACAGATGCTCCCAGGGCAGTGTGCTAGAGCATCCATAGCTGATCCCTTTCTGCAAGCATAGAAGCATCAACCTCAGAGGGGTTCAGCATCACCTATTTTGGTGCATTTCTCTGGAGCACAAGGGCAGAGGTTTCGGGGCTGCTCTGATTTACCAGCCCTTTGTTTATTTGTAGGCTGAACTGATCAGTGTAAAACAGCAAACAGTCCTTCAGTAAGCTGTTAGCAAATCTTGTCTGAGGGATAGCTTGGGTTGGGGGACTTTCTGGGCTAAGCCACTGAGTTCAGACTTCATTATGATTAACCTGATTTCAAAAAAAAACAAAGAAAAAAGGCAACATTTTCTAAATGAATTTGCAGGAATCTCTAGCCTTTAGATGAATATCTGTGTATGTTTTCCTACCCTCAGAACAATACATAGGGAGCCTTCTATGAAGCATTTGGATCTGGCAATTGTTATGTGCATAGAAAATTGTCTCATATAAGTCAAAAAATTGTAATGAGATCTGAAATGACTGTTACATTGATAATGTTAAGAAAATGAGAAAAGTTTTCATTTGGCTCAGTTAGGTTTTGATACCAGCTCTTATTGGTAACTCTGGAATTATTATTAAGAGGAGCAACATGTGTATCCGGTTTGTACAAGCCATGATTACAAAAGTGCAAACGATGAACTGTTCGCCCGGTCTCATTGGCTGAACTCACAAAAAAGCAAACAAATAAAAAGATTCTGAAACCAGGCTAGAACTCTGTGGTTCTGCCTGAAAATCTTCAGAAAAAAACAAACCTGTCCCATATTCCCATAGTTAATGATACAGGGAAAGTAATTATTATATTGGGAATACCTGATTTTAGTACTGAGGGTGTCTCCAGTTAAATAAAAAGAAAGGCTGAAAATGGAAATAGACATATGATTTCCTAAATCTATAAAAAGCTGCAAATATCATACTGGCTAAAATGATAATAAATCAGCCTAGATTCTGAAGCATATTTATTATGCTTGGAATTAGCAATAGTAAAACCAAAGCTTCTGCAATATTCACGGTGGAATTTAATGGAAATAAAATGAACCTCCACAGTTTGATTTTGTGCTTAATGCATTGTCATATTTTTGGACCCAAGGCACTTCTAAAATTACATTACTTGAAAAGTTGTAATAAGTGCATTCAAGTGTAAATGGACACATTTTTATCTGGGGTTTGCGCGAGCCTGGTGGTCTCCTTTTGCTCCTCTCTCACGGCACGGAGACGGAGGCGTGGGACCCAGCACTCGCAGCAACAGAGCGAGATGTGTCCAACGTGCCCTGAAAGAGAGGTCACTAATGCCTCCTTGGCTTTGCATTTTTCAAAGCCAGTGGTTTCAGGAACAGGATCTGTGAATAACTCTCAAGTGAAATGAAGCTGTATGCAGGTTCCAAAAATAAAACAGCATTTCCATATGCTGATTTTTGCTAAGTTTATCAGCCTCCTCCTTGGTTTTTCTTTGTAAGCTATGCATGTCACATCATTTCTAAGAGAAATTTAACTTCTTTCCCTATTCACTTTTACCTCTAGATGTCCGGTTGTCTGGACATCTTCTTACTTATTCACTTCTTATTAAAAAGAAAAAAAGGTTTAAACATAAATCTGTTAGGGACACTGTCATTTGGACAGCCTCAAACAGGGCTACCACAACCACCTTCAATACAAAAAGAAAAAAATAAACATATTTCTGAAGAGACTTGGCTGCCATGCTTTTGAAGAAGTATTAGCTGAGAAAAATTTGGACACGATTTAAACCTACATTTTAATGTTTACCACTTGGCTGTAGCAATCTCCATTACGCCAGAAACAGATGACTGTGACATCATCTGCGAAAGAAAATGTATTAATAGGAGCAACGCTGGAGAAAGAAACATCCTGTTTTTTCAAGTACGTCAAAGAGCTTAAACATATGTGGCTAGTGGAATATAAACAAATAAATAAGATTATTTCCTCTATGAATATTTTCCACGCAAAAGGGAGCAGGACTTTAGAAAGCATTCTGTAAACAGGAACTTGGAAGAAAAAAAAAATGGACTGCTTTCCTTCTGTGCTGTGCATTTGGTGAAATGCTTGTACAGAAATGTGTGTAACGACTTCTATACACACTCATACTATTTTCTATTTTTCTACTTGTAATTTTTCTAGCGCACAACACCCCTAAGCTAGACTTAGAAAAGCCCCTCTGAGATTCACATTCAAGCCAGGCTGAACAAGGTTTCACGTGAATTTCTTTCTAACTTAAGGTGGAAAAATGCACACATAATATGGTTTTGATGAAACTAAGCCACTTCAGCTCAAGGTCTGCATTAAGGTTTTCATTAGTTCAAACCTGAAATTTGAAGTTCAACACTGGCTCACAACCTCACGTGACTATGAATAATACAGACCGCGCTCATGGACCTCCAGGTGCCATGGTTCATTTTGGTCCATTGTCCCTCACTTTCATGTGGCTTTAATTTTAACTTACTAAAACCACCAAGCCAAAATCCTCAAACAATGTAAAAAAAAAAAAACATTGTGGGTTTTTTTTTTTTTTTGGCTGTAATGCACGGTGTTATCTATGCCCGTATTGGTTATTACCAGTGACAGCAAAATAAAGGGAGCATTTTGGAAATGCAGAGCAACCTATCGATCTCTGGAACTGAGCTGCTACCAGGCTGCTGGTTAGCTACACAGTAGCTCATGGTAGGAATGAAACACGGGAATACACAGCCTGCCTCTCCCAGAACAGAGAAAGAGGGGAATGAAAGGAAAAATAAACAGGGATGGCAGTGCTCAATGCAGTGTCCTGGTGCTCCTGTGCCTGCATCCTCTCCCCAGCCCTGTGCAAGTTCCTCCGGGAACTTTTCAGCCCTCTCTCCAAGCCTCAGTCTGTGCATATTATCTGCCAGATTAAGCAGAATGTGCACTCCTTTCCTTCTGCTGTCCACCACTATGAACACCTTCCAGTGTAAGTGTGCCCTGTCTCGATGTAAAATACACACACATCCAGTGTTTTTAGGTCTCACCTGCCTTGATGCTGGTGCCCTGCGCTCCTCAGATCTACACCAGTTCAAACTAGCACAGGATCTGACCTTCATTTAGAGGAAGCCTTAAACAACAGATAGGTAAAAATCACTACAAGTTTCACACAGAGAGCTGTACTCACACATCTAACGAATAAAAACACTGAGGTTTTTCAGTAATCCCTGCCTGTAGTTAGGTTAATACATAAATGTCGCAATTTTGCTCTCAGTCCTCAGACAAAAGCTCTACCCATGGCAGAACATTTACTGAAAGAAAAAGAATGTGATTGTACAGGCAGCAATGGGACGTCTGTGCTGCCAGCTCTGTTGACTCCATCCCAAGTTTAATGATATTTTGTAGGTGGGTCTCAACTTTCCCTTAAGAGGAAAAGCAATTTCTCAGTCTTTACAGAGAATAAAAGCATGAAAACACAATCTTTAAAAAATGTGAACATTTCACAATTTTGAACATGTTTCTCAAATTACAGCTGACTTGTGAAGCCAATGCCATCCTCAGAGGGAGGCTGCTCTGAGCCTTGATCCCTGCCATATTACGAAGAAGGCACTTTCCATGAACAGGCCTGGGAAACCTCCAAATCCAACATCCACCTCATGTATTCTACATGTTTTAAAACGATTATGTAAAATAAAATATAAAAAAAAAAACAAACACCAAACCGCTCAGTGTGGCAAGTAGCCTCAGAAAGACAAACTGCCTTACAGACACGCAGAACACACGGATTACCTCTGCTCTAGCTGAGAAGGTGACGTTCAATAACAAGCTAACTGGATGGAAGTGACAAACATTTGGCTCCTCCTTTGATTTTTGTTCCTTCTTCTGTTTCACTGAGAAGTGGTGTCTGTGGACCTGGGAGACTTGACTGAGTCTCCCACTGAGTGCATCACTGAGCACCGCTGGGGCAGCACTGGCTGGCTTACACCTCCTACAACCACCCAAAGACACCTTGAAAGGAAACCAGAGCAAGCCACTCATCCCACCCACTGCAAAAGGTCTGGCTGCATTTAGAAGAAGACTGTCTTGATGGTTCAGGATGGTGGTGGATTCTTTACCAGATATTGTGGCCACCAGCTAGTAAAGCACTGCTTACTTTTGCCTTCCTATGAAACAAGACACCCGGCACCCCTATGACAAAAGCTTCCCAAGCTGCCATCTTCAACAGCTGCACAGGGCTGTTTTGCTGAATGCTCCCTTGCTCCTCCTACAGCAGTGATTTATGACTGCCTACCACCCTGGCACACTCTCCATGCCATTCCCCACACCCTTGGATGCTGATGCCCCTTGACTCATCCAATGGCAGCATAGAAATATTGCTTTCCTAGCAGCTCCCCCTGTGCAGATGTGTCTGGCAAGGAGCTGAGCCGTTTGTTTTCCCTCTCTGTGTGGAGCTGTGGGTGGCCTCTCCTGTTTAAGATAAAGAAGCCAGGAGAAAGTTTTGCTCTTCACGGGCTTAAAACCCAAACATTTGTCCTGTACTAAGCAGGACAAGAAAGCAGCAAAGCTTGGTCTGCTAGACAGTTCGCCACCTTGATTTTTATTTTATTTTATTTTTATTTTTTGCTTGGTTTGAAGGAAAGAAGAATGCAAAGCAAACAGAAGGAGAGAACAACTTCATAGCAGAACAGGCTCAATGCTGGATAGTCCACATGCAGTAACTTGTTTCTACAAATTATCGTGAGTTCAAAATATCTGCTACCAGCTCACAGCTACTGAACGGTCTCAAGCCATGTCTGAGTGTCTGAACATTCTCAGAGCTATCAGCCCAGCCACGTTATAGAGACAAATTTGAATGGCTATGTAAAGCAGAATATGTTTCACCCTGTAGTCAATTTACACTGGAGGAGCTCTCTTTAGAGTTGCTCTCAATTTACCTCCACTTCACCTCCTTAAGGCACAAAATACTCCCCTTCATCATGGCTTCTAGCCTCATTAAAAAGACATGCAAAAGAAGCTGAGCTAGAAGAGGGATTTTTATTTTTATTTTTAAATTCAGGGCCTCCCAACATATTGCAAAACCATCTTGGCAAACTTGAAGACACTGAATTCTCTGAAAAATTACTCTCAGCAGCCCAGCCCAGTCCATTAGTCGTGGGCGTACATACAAGGACATTACAACACAAAGCATGAAGGACTAAGTCACCTCATCGATCCTCCCAGCGCAGGACAGGTTGGTTTTCTGCCTTCCCTTTCACCATTCTATACCTTTTAATCTCATAATAAATATTCCCCTTCTGCAATGGAAATTTGTCCACTGTGCGGACATTTATAACATGTCATTGGATGTTGGACCAACGTAAACACATACTGAGCAAGCACGCGCTCCTCAACCTTTTCACTCCCAATTGTTTCTGACATAAAGAATGACTCCTGGACGTTTCTGGTCCTGCGTGCCATATCCTGACAGCATAAGAAACAGGGTGTAGTGCCACTAGCCCTTGATTTACATAGTGTTCATTATATCACTACTTAACTCAGCTCTGTATATCCAGCGTAAGCCCCATTTTTCTGTCTGAAAAGAGAAGTAAGGAATGCTAGGAGATGCTTCATTACTGCATGTCTTTAAGTAGAAGAAGAGCCTATTTTTAAGCTGATATTTTGCAGGCCATTAATCCACAACCTGGATGTGAGCCTTTAGCTGTTGACCTCCCCAGTGACCAAGTTATTTACTGAATATGAGAAATGGCTATTTTTCATAGTTGTTTTCAAAAGACCTTGCACATTTTGGAGTCATTATGGAGCACTGTAGCAGCCTTCATGATACCCAGTGGCTTGTATCCTTAATCCACCCTGAAAGATATACAGGGCATTTGAACAGTGACTCATGCCAGTGTAACAGAACGATTATGTAATGTCCTTCACATGTGATGCATATTATTCTTATTATTCCTTGGGCACTTCAGCCTAATAACTCTGCGTGGTATTAATATTGAGCAATTATCCAAGAGTACTTCAGCTGCCCATCACCCACAGATAATCCGCTGGAGTGTTATTGATACGGCTCCCGTATCAACTCCATGTCCATGAACAGCTCTTACAACTGGGCAGAGCTGAGCTTTCGGGACCAACCTGAAAATTAGATATAAGAAAAAGTATTTCTTGTATGTGTAATTACATCCTGCAAGAAATGAACACGGGTTTCACTAAGTCAAGTCTTTTGAAGCTGACTTTCTGGCAGTGCTAATAATTGATGCAAACAGATAAAGAGAGGGTGAACGCTGACCTGTACAGACACAGAAATTTCTGTGTGGATCAGGGCATTGACCCACCAGCCCGGTATCTGGTTCTTCAGAGCAGGCATTTCAGAGGGAGGAGGGAGACTGGAAGCAGGGAGATATGGAAGAACCAGCTCAAGATTTATTTCCAGTGGAAGGATCCAGAAGGACACATACGCGCACAGATGCTAGCCTCAGGCTCCCATGATCAATTCTCCCTCACTTTCCACGTCTTCAGTTACAGCTTCTACACTTCCACGTCTGCAGGCACTGACACAGAGCAGCTTTACCACCACGCTACACAAACAGTGGCAACAACATTCCTTCCTATCTCGAGACAGAAGTGAATTAAAGAGGGTGTGATGATGAACAGAAGGTCCCCCAAAATTATATTCTCTGCCTAAATTTCCATGGTTTAATCTGTGTTTTGGTTTAACAGGGAAGAACTCCATGGTGGCGTGTTGTTTTAGTGGTTGGAGTATGACATAAAGTGAAACCCATAAGTTCAAAGTGTCTAGCTGTTTACGGGAATCCCACCGCCCGAGAACTGGCAGGAGTGCCCCGGATTACTCATCTGCATTAACTCTTTGGATAAACATTTTCATGTTGAGTGTAAGGTCAAGCTGCACATTCACTGACAAAAACCCATGTTCAAAAATAAACACAACGTATGCCTGAACTGTGGGCTTATTTCATTAAAAAAAAAAAAAAAAAAAAAAAAAAAAAAAAAAGAAAAAAAAAAAAAAAGAAAAAATGAAGAGATATTTACACAAGGGCAGCTCATCATGACATGCTCATTTTCCAGACTAGCAAGGGATCTGGGTGGAATAATTACTAGGGAACTGAGATCTAAACATTAATGACTGACAGCCCCTCAAGAGGCAGGAACAGCACTAAACCATGCCAGCTACGTGAGCCTGAGGATGCTTTGTAACTCCTGCTCCGCAGTGAGCTTGGAAGGCGAAGGAACTGGCAGACATGCTGGGTGTGCTGCAGTGCTTCTGAGGAGCTGAACTGGGAAAGCGATCTAATGCTCTAATGGCAGAAACACCTACGTCTCCCACATATACCATAATAATTTATTGGCATCCATTGAATTTCCATGATGTCAAAGAAGTGTGAAGGAAAATAGACTGTAGCTAAAGGGAGGAAGGGAGTGTGGAGCAAAAATACAGGAAGGCATGGTATTTTTCTGCTTTCCCCAAGAAAGAGGCAGTGCATTTACAAGTATGGGTTGAAACAGAAACCTGGCTCACATTGATCGCTGTTTGGAGATTCTGCTGAAGAGCAGACCCAGAAGCCCACCCTTTTTTTTTTTTAATATGTATGCAGCTAGCACTGAAGGCTAAAGCAAGGTAAGGCTATGTTTATTGCGGGCAGGGCAAGAGAAACATCAGGGTATTTGTATTTCAGGTCCAGAGACACCTCAATCCCACAATTAAAGGCAACTCATTAATAATGATTTCTATAGAAAACCAGAAGCCTGAAAGATCAGAGAGTTACATTTGCAATTCAGCACATATCTCAATTGCTTTATGTTTGTTTTTTTTTTTTCCTTTTCTGTTTTTCCTTTACAGTTCATCATCTATGTGACACCAACTCCATTTTCCCCCCATTTGATTTTCCCACAATTTTTCTAACTTATTTTTTAAGACTGTAAGAGGGACAAACTTCTGGTAGATCCCAGAGCCTTTACAATGCTTTTAGCATGAGTCAAAAGAAAAGAATAACACCATGCTATTTACTGGAAACAAACTGGTTCTATGCTCTGGGAACAGGAGCAAGCCAACAGCTCTAAAAGGGGAGGGCCTCCCAAATAATCTAATCTCAGGAGCCTTTGGGGGCCTGCTGGCAAATCTCAGACTAAATTGCCTGGTCCCTGCAAAAAAACCAAAAGGTAGGACACTGGGAGGGCCAGCGCTGAGGTTTTGTGAATGCAAGCAGTGAAAGGCTCTGCCACAAGGAGCGTACAGCTTGCAGCCTGACTCGATGCAGGATGGAGCCACGTCCTGACTCACTGCTGAACACACCCAAAGGGGCAGGGCTGCCCTTTCCCCATCATTTTCCAGCGTTATCATGTCCCTCCCTGCCAGGCGCCCCACTTTGAAATGGGGCAAACCCCATCTTTTCTTCTAAACCAGGCAGCAGCACAACTAGGTTTCTTTCTAGGGAAAGATTTGCTGATGGAGCATAACTTAGACTGCCAAGGAGCCACATGGTATAGCCATCCAACACCCAGCTCCTGCTTCCTCTGAGCCTGTCCCCTTGGCTTACCAAGACAGTCACAGCTCTCTTGTTTTAACTTGACTCTCCCAGCTCAGAATTAGCAGAAGCCCTGATAACACAGTCAGAAACAAAATCCATAACCCTGATAAACAGAGATCATCCCAGCCTCACCTTGCAGCACTTGATCCAGCTGCCCCATCGCTAGCTGTGCACCCAGCCTCCTGGCCAGTTGTTAATGAAGCACCTGCAGGGCCTTCAGCCTTGTCCACTGCAGCCCTTAACCCCTCCTCTCCCAGGCGTGACCCACCCATGGACATCTTCTGCATCCACAGCTCTAAGTGCCAGGGCGTATTGAATAGCACTCCCTTAAATGTGACAAATCTGTTAGGCACTTCATTTCAAATACATGGGTTGGGATCCTTTGGGACTAAGGAGTCAAGCCTTGCTTTTATGCTAAAAGTCCTGGATGCTTTCATTTCTGAACCTCCTCATGAATGAGGGCAAGGCTTGCCTTATGTCCTGTTTTTGGCCCCAGCAGACGATGGCTGTAGGAAGACATCCTCATCTGGATCCCCATGTGCCACCTTCCGTCACAAGAGCTGCTCACAGCAACATACCCTCATTTCCCTGGTCTTCCCAGGGGCATTTTTCCGGGACAGGCTGGGGGATGCTCCCACAAGCAGTTGTGCTGGGAAGGCTAACAGCAGCCTGGAGGCAATGCCCAGCAGCTTCCTTGTGGTCTTGGATCCTTAGATACCTGGAAGGCAATTGATCTTCCAGGGGTGGCTGCTCTGAAAAATTTGGCAAGATGTTTTTAAACCTCTAGGATTTAGCAACATGCTGAAAACTGATTTGTGTCTCCAACGCTGGTCACACCATCTCCTTCTGGGCCCAACAACTAAAATTTAAAAAAAAAAAAAAAAAAAAAAAGGAAATTCAAATGCAACTGGAAAAAATAGTATATATTATTGCTGCAGCTAATAAGTATTATGTGTAACCTTCAGCTAGAAAAGAAATGACAGCTAGGCCAACAAGGCCAGCTCAGAATTTTTGTATTGATTTAAAGCAGAGAAGCCATAGTTGGTAGTTTATCAATTTCAGTGGAAACCAAGGATCATGGAACTTAAAGATATTAATCACTGCGGATTAGAGAACCCAAGGCTTCTATTAATTTCCCTGTCTGATTTTGTTATCTTCTCAGATTTTTCTGTCATTTCTTTAAGACTTCCCTTGTAAATTTTGCGTTTAAAGCTGTAAGAAGGCCATTAGAAGATGGCAGGAGTCCTGTACTTTTCTGGTAATGAATTCTCAAGTTACACTGGGTTTTCCTATGCCAAACAAACTGAAGCCACACACAATTATACATCGGCTGCACTGAGCAGACATTCTTCAGTAGGATCTTCTATTTTTAATTCAGCTGCTGCAATAAACTGGCTAAGTATTCTGGGATTACAGCCTTGTTATTTTGTATAAAAATAAAACATTAGGAACAACTGCAGTGTAAACACACACATGGTACATTATTCATGCAAATAATAATTTTGGGCTTGTTCTAATTGGGAAGGGAAGAGTTATAGCACTCACTCTGGAAATGCTTGCCCTCCATCCACCCAGCCTGTGCAGCTCTTGCTCATGCTACAGCTTCCCCCGATCACTGGGGTTCTTAAGTTCACCATGAGCAAAGGTGGTGCAGTTTGGCATACGAAGAAGACTGCCTTTGTTTCCCTCTCATGCAGAGTGAAAACTATTTTGTCAGCCCACAAAATCTAACTCAAGGAGCTGGATATTTTCCCCTCTCATTCCCAGGGCACATGGGGCAGTTATCCCCTTCTGCCCAGGCAGCAGCTGCTCCAGCACAAGCTGGGGAGCTGTGGTGGCTCATGGGGCTGAAGCACAAGTTACCACCCATTACCCACATACAAAGGCAGCGTCAATGAATTAGAGTTGGTCTGACAAGTTTCTGAAGAGTGCCGCATTTCTGGCAGGAACCCTATACAATGAGAAGAGCCACATCTTTTGGGCTCAGTGCATACCCTGTGTAGCCTCCCCATCTCCAAAAGCAATTGAACATAGGCCACTGATGCCAAGAGCTGGAGCCTTGGGCTGGCCAGCAGCAATACCCTGAGCCTAAAGGCGTTAATTCATGTTGACTTCAGTTCCATTATCATTTCATTCAGTGCAAACACTGGTTTCACAATATCGCACGTACTGGTTGGACTGATCTCTAAAGAGAAAAAAAACACTTCCGTAAAAGCTAGGAATTTGGTAGCGCTGTTGTTGCATTTAAAATTTCATACTGTTCCATTTGTAATTTGTACTGAGTAAGGAAAAAACAACACATTTTGTTTCTTTCTTTATTTTAACAGTAGTTTTGCAATTCAGTGGCTTATAATAAATAGTGGCCTGAGGGAACCTCTGTCTGTAAAACAGAGTTCCTTATTCATCAGTCAGTCAACAGAGGACTTCTTAGCTTTGTTTTATTCTCCTGTAACCAGGAACATAACACATGATGCTCAGGCCGGTGATGACACTTAAGTTTCTCAGCAAAGAGAGAAAAAAATAAAGAGCCAAACTAATTTATGTATGAGTGAGGAAGAGGAGAGAGAAGCAGGAAGCATTTCTTTGATTTTACTTTATATGAGAAGTCTGCACTTTTCAGTAAGGAACTGCTGTGCACCACAGTATGCCAAAATTACTCAGGAAAAGCTTATTTTCAGATTCCCCAAGCCCTATTTTAAGATTTTTAAGCATATCCATGCTGTCATTTGTTTCATTCAGTGCTGAATAATCTCCCCATTTATATGCCCTTTTCCCTCCCCATCCACAAAGTGAGCATATAATATATTACAGGTTGATTTCCTTTGATATCCCACCACTTACCCCGATCCCTTTGTAAACCCCTTTGCCCTGCTCCCAAGCAGCCTATTAAATAGCTCCCAGGCAAACCGTGGAGCTGGGCAGCAGGACAGCTTTGCAATAAGTCTTAAATTGAAAGCTCTGCTGTGTCTCCCCACTGTGAGGGCCTGCTGAGATAGGCTTCTTTTAATATTGCCTTAATAGGCTCTTCGAACTCAGTTAATTAAGTTCAGTATATCTAGACAGACTTTCATTGCCTGCAGAGACCATGTGTCTTGGCAAATGGGAGCCTACTCCTGCAACAGTTATTATCAATAGAGGTTTAGAGAAAGTGATTATAGCACTCGTGAGAAAATGTAATCACCTTCTATGATGTTGCTTGCTCTGCACATTTCTGGTGAAGATCTGAGCTAAGAACGAGCCCAACCTGGAGCCACAGCCGGGGAAGACAGAGATGGAGGCACCAGGGCTTTGCAGGGACCTCGCATACCCTTAAAGGCATGAGCCGCTGGGGCTGTTAATCACTCAATTAGGCCCTAATTATCAACGCTCCCTGCATCAAAAGGCCTCCCATGGCCAGGAAAGGGTTGCAACCAATCACTTTGACAGGGGATGCCTTCCCCACTCGCAGTGCCCGCAGAGGGGCTGCAGCGGCCGATCAAAGCCGGGACCGGCTGGCTGCAGGCTGGCTGCTCGGTGTCTGCTCCCTCTGAGGCAGATGTAGCATGGTTTTATCGATTATTCACCCACCTCGGGGCTAAAATGAAAGTCCTGGCCTCAGGGAATGGGTTAGAATGAATGCAGCCTGCTCCTTCCCCCAAGGAGGTGACGGAGGGCTGGGGTTTTCGCGAGCTGGATCCAAAATCCTAGGTGTAAAGGCAGACAGCACACAAGTGCAGCCTCTGCAGGTCAGATTCCTCTCTATTTATAACAGTGTCTCTAATACTGAAAACTGGCACTGATGTGAGTCTTCTGCAAAGCCTGAGCTGTCTTAACCATAACCCTGTCACCAGCAAGGAGGTTGCTGGGCATCTCTGCTAGCGGGAGGGAGGGAGAGACAAAGACAATTCCGGATCAGAATCCCCTGCTTTGAGCAAGATGCTGATATAAATGTCATTCCTTTGAATACTGCAGGTTAACACCGACAGCTGGAAATGTTAAATATATTTTTGGACATATTTTGGAAATTGTGCTCCCTCTTTGAAGTTCTTTAGTGTAAAGATCACAAACACATTTACTAGCTTCTATGTTCAGCAGTAGAGGTGAAAGATCCTATTATGCATGGCTTTGTATTAAATATTGTTTAATAAGACTTGGTCTATAACAATGGTTTAATTTTCAATTCATTTCTGATATTTAGCATATGTAACTTAAATTATTTCATGAAATATGCGCTTTTGAAGAGGAATACGTGTTGGAAGTAAACACTGGTGCACCACAAGAACAAATGGCTATCAGGTTGGAGCAAGAATGCCGCAACATTTATAAGGGTGTAAATAGGCAGTAGAAAGCTGAGTCCAATAATCTAGCATTATAGGATGCTACAATAACACAATGATTATCTCAGCCTTTCCAGTCCCCATCTCATTTCCTGGGCTTTAACATTACTTTGGGTTATATAGGCACGCAGTGAGTCAGCCTGTATCAATTTTCCTAATCCTCACAAAATGTTGATCATTTGTTCAGCTGTTCTTTTTTAACAGAGTGACAGAACAAATGCGTAAGTAGATTTTTGGGTTTGTTTTTTTTCTAATACTTTCAAACTGGCATCTAGCGGGAAGCCATAAAAGTTTGTGAGGAGGAATTTGAATTCCAGTATCCACAGTAAAGGCATTTGGTGCATAATTTTTTTCCTTGATTACATGATAAAGGTTGAGACAGAAAAAAAGAATGCTCTAGTCACCTTAGGGTTCCCTGCCTTTGAGCTTATAAGCTCCTTGGCCTCACAGTCCTCTGTCCGTGTAACAGGAATTAGTCAGTACAGGCTAGTATGTGCTCTTTCACACTTCTGACACTCATTTCCTAGGAGGCAGAATGTTGGAGACCAGTGATATGACAGGACTCAGCACTCCCAGAGTGGTGTTCAGGATTCCCCACTTCAACCAATGCTACTGAAAATACAAGGGAATAAGATTCCTCACTGGTTATGAGGGAATGAAGCAGAGAGAGAAGAAATGCACTCTCTAGCTCTAGATCCTCAAGAGATTTTCACCTCTAGAATGTCGCTGTCATGTATGAGTTAAGATCACATGCAATTGCTTTCATCTTTTTAGGACTTCTTTTCTAAATCTGCAAGTAAACATTTTGTAGTAGTTTCAGGTTATTTAAGAGAGTACATAAGATTTACTGTGTATAAGTTATGTCAAGTTAATACATAATAGGTTCAACCAAGAAGATTCCTAAGCTAGAAACCCTGAATTACTCTTGCAAAGCCTGAGAACAGTGCCAGCATATCTCGCTGATGCGTCACCCGTTCTTTCACCACCTAGGATTAACTCTAATCGAAAGCGACTTTCAAGGCAATCCTCATAGCCAGTTGTTTTCTTAATAATAAGCCAGAAGACTTTACCTGCTGGCTCCTTATTGAACTTTTCAAAATATTACAAAAATATCTGATGTCCTTCAATGAGTTTTAGCAGTATGTACCTATGTGAAGAGAAGGGAGTGGGGAGATATTGGGGAAGTTCATGGGTGTAGAGGTTTAATTCACTCACTGTTTCCTCTGAAGACGTATTTTAGACCATTTTTATAATACAAATAGAAGAAATTTTAAAAGGTGGCAAACCTGTTTCAAAGATCCATTGGAAACTGCTGCTTGTCCCTCAGATCTAATCAACCCTGCTCACTTGTCTGCCAGCACTTCCAACAGCTCTGGTCATCCTCAGTGCTCTTAACAGGCTCATCTCCAATAATAATATAACAAAATAGTAATAATAATAATAGTAATAAAAACTACTAGCACATGCATCTATCTGGAGAAGTATAGAGAAAGCCTCTTAAAAAATATTTTGCATAGACTACATTATTTGAGCAGCTCATATTCCTTCAAAATGGATTTTAGATTAAAAGACCTGATATCCAGGTGAGAAGGCAGAGCAATTATTTTGGGGAAGACTTCTTGCAGACAAAATGTACAGCTTTCACCATGACATTGCTGAAGTCCTGGGCCCCCTTAAGTGAACCACAGAAATGCAGTCCACTTCAGACAAGGTAAGATGTCACCCTTCTTTACCATAATATCACGTGCAATCAGGGCAATTGTGTACAGGTGGGTAGCACATTTTCATACCTAATTGCAGCTGTAGCTCTACCAGACGGCAATCATAATGCTGCTTGCTGTGGGGTGTAAAATCAAAACCTGGCAATATCCGATTGTTCAAACAGCTCCTTATTTAACAGAGTCTCCTACACATTTCATGGAGTAAAAATGAATTAAGGGCTCCAAACCACCCCTTCCACAGCTCAGTATATCATGGAACAATCTTCAGAAAGGGTTCTGTACTGACTAGGCTTGTCATTAAGCACGTACAGGAAATTCGGCTCCCTACTGCACAGGACAGCAGAGCTGTGAAAGGCCCTTGTGAACATACCTCACGGGCACTATTTTGAAAACAGGTCCCAGGGAGCTGTGGGTAGAAAGCTCTTCAGCTCCTTTCCATGCCTGTCTCCAGTGAACATGCCAGCCTGCTGTTTGTTGAGCTTTTTATGTCCCGTTCATAATAGAGGTTTTAAGGAAAATGCAGGGAATTTGGTTATTCTCTAGGTAAGAGCAGAGCAAAACACTTGGGTGTCAATAGTATCATCGCCCTAATAACAGAAAGAAATAACTGACCTGGAATGAGGACAACTTCTGACCTATACAAAAAGCTTCTTTCAAAGCAAGTTATTTTATCAAACACACGATATTTGCAGCAAATTTCAGGAGGTAAAGAACAGACCCTGAATTAAGGATGTTGTGCACATTACTGCAGTGACGTCTTACAAAAGGTGTGTACCAAAATACAAATACAAGGTTCTAAGACCACAGGGAGAGGAGCAACAAACTGCCTCGCTCCTACCTGTGCCTCACCATAGTGTCCTCGACTCGTGTCCTGCATTTGGAGTGAAATGCACTCCACCACCCTAGCTCAGACTGCTCCAAAGGTGCAATAAGCTTCCACAGACCTATATGCTACTTAAAAAAAGAAAGGCACAAGACATGGCAAAGGATGCACGGGGTAATCAACAGGCCAGAAAATGCATGGGAGCAAGAGGGTTTCTCCTAGAGATGAGATGTGAGGGTCAGGAAACAGCTTGTGGCCCAGATACAGCAAAGGAGACTTGGATTCAAGATCAAACTCTCGACTCGCAGACTAAGCAAGGGAAAAACAGTACGTGATCAGAGAATGACTAACCCTGGTCTCCGCTGAGCTCTGTGGCTTGGACACTTTGCTAAAGATTTTGTTGTAAGCTGACATTTTTCGCTCTGATTAATCCTTTCCAGTCCCTGATCTCAGCTGACTCGGCTGAGCCCATTGGAAGCCATTGTTCAGCTCTCTGAACTTTATCTCTTTTCAGTGCTTAAATAGAAGACCCCTTCTCCCCCCACCTCATCCTTCTTGCTAAAAGCCTGTTTGTAAGAGCCATAATGAAACTCCAGGTGGCCTGGTGATTTTGAAGTAATCCCCCCAGGGATTTGAAGCTTGGTTATGCCTCATGCATTGTAACAACCCATGGATGTGATTTTCCTCTTTTTTTTTTTTTTTTTTTTTTTTTTTTTTTTTTTTGGGGGGGTTTTTTAAAAGGGAAAACACAAAGGGGATATCAAAAAAAAAAAAAAAAAAAAAAAAAAAAAAAAAAAAAAAAAAAAAAAAAACCAAGCCCCTGAAACAAAACAAAATGTGCAGTGTGTGTGTATGGACAGAATATTCACTGGTTCCCCACTGAACTTTACGTTATCTCCTGAGCCAGCCTCCGGTGACGAGAACAACAGATAGCTCTTGAGCAAAGTCCTAATCCTAGATCCAATGCCCAGAAGCCCTGTCAGGGCCTATGTCTGGTCCCAATAGTTCCTTTCCCCTGCCATGTCCTGAGACATTGCTCTGGCTGAGTCTGAGCACCTTTGAGCTTGGGAAGTAGTGAGAGTCAGCTCTGAAACATTTCACCTGGGCCCCTTCTCAAAAACAGCAGAAACCAAACAAAACAGCAGAAGAGGAACAGAGTGAAATGAGTTTTCAAGGCCGAAAAAAAGACTGTTTCAGTGTATTTGATGAGTTTCCAGAGGTCTGTTTGCCACATGTGTAGAAGGACAAATCAACCACAACAGAGGGAAAAAGCTTAGAAAGGCAACAGCGAGACTGTGGGGCTGACGATACCATCAGGCTGCCATCCCTACCTGACTCCTCCCAGCAACTCAGTTCCTAACCTGGGCTCTGGCACCAGAATGTGCTTGGCTTTCAAGTAAAGAAGCAAACAGCGATTGATTCTTTTGCTAAAGACCCCTGAAATCAGGAATTATGTAATTGTCTAGAAAGCTGTTTTTCTCTAGATTGTTTCACTGCAGAAGCATTCACCTATTTCAGGTGATGACAAGATGACGGGCAAAGCATTCGAGCAGTGCTATTCCCCACCCAGTGTTGCCTCCTTATCAGTTCTGCTTGTGTTGCAACTTGCAGGAAGAGGGGTGATGGGGGACTCAAAGGCCGACTGGTGAAATCTGCTGCTGAGAAGGGAGGCCCAAGGGCAGATGAGATACAGCACAGAGAAACAAAAAGTGGACCAGGGATTTCTGTCAAGCCATGGGCAAGGTCTGCCTGTGGAACTCACTATCCAGTAGCATTAATGAGGCTGAGGTCTTAGCTTAATTTATTAAAATATTTCAGAATTTTATCATAGATAGAATTGTTAATATTGTTAGCAAAACAAAAACATGAGAAGTCAAAACAGGTTACAGCTAAGGGGGAGGTTTAACTATTAACTCTAAATTAGTAATTGTGAAGTAGAACCTCCGTTGCCCTAAACCCTGCAACTGGCCATCATGGTCTGTCTCCCCTTAAACATCTGGTGCCGGTCACTGTCAGACCTGGGCTACCAGTCTGCAGGGATCACACAGCTAATTCATTACAGTCATCCTTGTCTTCCTCGCGGTGCTTTCCTGGGGTGCAGCACATTGTGCTCGATTGGTTCCACCAGAAAGGAATTTTCATGGGAGAAGCAGAAAGAATAAATTACCAGCAAATTGCTATTGGTGGGGAGAGATTGGGAGCGAGGAGGAAAGGAGGACCTGGAGAAAGGGAAAGAGAGAGAAAGAAAGCGTCGTCGGCGCGCAGTGAATTACTTGCCTAATTTTTGTTTGAGACTCCCAATCTGGGGCAGCAGCTGCTCCGATGATGTATTACAAACGACTTATTGCTGTAATGCATCATGCAGCTCCATTGCGCTGATGACATGTTACTGTAATACATCATCAGAGCATTGCCCAGCAGGAACAGGAGTCCTGGAAACCAAACAGCTCCATAAATTTCAGCACACTCCCCCTCAAAATTGTTGTGAATTTCTTTTCTGCTCTATTAAAGATTTAAGCTTCCAAAAGTGTGGGCCAGAACAGGCCCTCATTAAACAGGCTCCGATGGTTTCATAAGTCCCCTAAGTCATTAAAAGTTTTAATATAAGAGATTAACTATTGCTATTGTTGCTGGGTAAGAATAAATTATCTTTAAATACTTTTTTATGCCCTCCTGGTAGCGAGGCAGGAACTCGAGCTTGCAGGCGTGGAGGACCCTGGCTGTGGAGCCGGAGGGAAGCACGGCTCCCCCGTTAGATAAATAAAGTGCGCAGTGCTGAGGTCGGTAGAGCTGCTGCTAGGGCCACATTCAGACAATTCGTGTGGCTTCCATCTATTGGAAGTACAGACCAGGGATGCTCAGCATCCCTGGCAGTTAATCCCCAAAAGCCCCCACACTGTCTTGTAGGTAAGAATAAAAATGTTTTGAGATGGATTCACTTGAGTCCAGCAGCTCAAAGAGGACCTTTGTGGACTAAATGCAGAGTTGCAACCCCAAAACAAACATGTTTGGGTCAGACTGACCCTAACGTCTGACAATCTCTTCCAACTGCCAGGTGCCTGAGGGGGTGACCCCAAGACAACATGGGCAGCTCAAGGGCATGGCGAACATGTTGTCTTGGGAGCTGGTAGAGAAGGAAGGCTGCTGAGACCCAAGTGAGTCACCCCTGGGGTGGTGGGGATGTGCCTGCTATTGCTGCAGGGAAACCAGAAACTGCAGAGAAATGTAACTCCTTGGAGGACAGCTTAGTAACGAGATATCACTGGAGATCTCAGATAATACCACATGAGCTCACAGACAGGCAGGTGCAAACAGAAGGGATGAGCTGAAAATCAGAGCTTTCATTTTCCCAGCGCAGCAACCAGGCACAAGAAGGTTTCTCACACAGACATTCTGCAAGACATCAGTGTTGGAACTAGGTATCAATTATCCTTGTAGTAACTATAGCAGAGACAAGAGAGATTTTTCCATACAGAGGGAGGAGTGCATTGATTCAGAAAGAAGAATTAAAAGAAAAAAAAAAAGAAAAAAAAAAGAGAAAAGAGAAAATAAAAAGAGAAAAGAGAAAAGAGAAGAGAGAAGAGAGAAAAAAAAAAAAAAAAAGAAAAAAAAAAGAAAAAAGAAAAAAAAAAAGAAAAAAGAAAAAAGAAAAAAGAAAAAAGAAAAAAGAAAAAAGAAAAAAAAGAAAAAAGAAAAAAAGAAAAAAAAAGAAATAAAAAAAGAAAAAATTAAAAAAAAAAAAAAGAAAAATAGTAAAGAAAAAGGGGGAAAAAGGAAAGGAAAGGAAAGGAAAGGAGCAATTTTACCTGTGTTTAGGTTACACGGCAAACACGAGCACGCCTTTCACACAGCCTAACTGGAAAATTCCCCATGGCACCATCGGGTGACTGAGGAGGTACCTGCGTGCTTTCATTGAGCAGAGCCTTTCGCAGACGGCGCTGGAAACTCAAAGAGGGGATTGCCAGCAATTTCTTAGAAGCACACTTCGCGGTACAGTATCAGCAAATTGAATTTGCCTTGGAAATGCCACCGCAGCTCAGGCTGGGTGGTGGTGCCTGCTATTTTGTAGTTATTTTTGATCCAAGATTAAGTGTCTTTTTATTTTGTTGAAATGGATTTTAATTGAATGTGCTGCTCTGCTCGAGGTGCACCAAACTAATGTGGCTCGGTGTTTTTCTTTCCCAAATCCTAGGGGAACGTGCCCCTAGACCAACATTAGACTGTTTTGTTTTGTGTTTTTTTTTTTCCCCTTGGTCAAAAGATCCAGTGTGTGCTAATTCTGTCGTACTCTCTCTCACTCAATCACTCATATTCAGTGCCCCCTAAAGAAACATTGCAGAAGCCAGAAGGCTAAGAAATTACCCAAATGAACTGCCTGTGCTTTACCCTCACATATCACATGCTGAATTGTTGCCACCTTGCCGGTAAAATTAGCCACGTGTTTCACAGTGTTACCTTTACTTATCAAATAACAGAGAGGGTGCTGTGCTGCGCTACAGCAGGTCAGAAATCTATCCGAAATTGGTACTGACCAGGGCTTGAGGTCTTCAGAGAGGGAAGGGTATCTTGCACAACTTTGTTAGCTAATCTTCTAAATCAAATTTTCAGAGCTCTGTGCTGAGATATGGTGGGTATGCTTCCTGCATCCAGAAAGGCATCTATGCACACGCTTAAAAAGACAAAAAGTAGGTCTAAGATTGAATGAAACATGCTGGCTTTATGGCTTTGCAAACTCAGGTCTTTACTCAGTTGTCCTTAAGTTTTAATGCTGAAAAGCATTAAGAAACAGCCTATTTTATTCAAAATATGGTTTTGCAGTGATGCTTCTTTAGTAGAATGCTTTTTTAAAACAAAGAATTTTGATTTTTAAAATCTGTCTCAAAACTTGTCTACATTTTAAAACATCAGCAATAAAAAAAAAAAAAATCAAAAAAGAAAGGTTAAATCAGACAAAAAGAAAGGATTTTTTTTTCTAGTTCCTATTTCTATTTCCTATCTCAGTATGGAAGCCAAAGGCATTTGCTTCAAGTCAACCCAAGTCACAATAAAAAAATAAATTAGTTCAGCCATTGAGCTGAAAAATCAAATTTTCATACAACTTTCTGTGTAGAAAATATTTCATCTGCCACAGTTAATGAAAGCTGATGATCTCTGCATGTATTACCTTGGGGTAAATTCTTTTCAATCTAAAAGCAGCAGAAGGGAAATGGGAAGACAGCAGCACTCAGGCCAGTGGGGAGCAGGGCAGGAGGAGCTGTGCTGCCCATCAGCTCCTGAGATATCAGGGCAAGCACCAAACTGAATTTGCCTCCCACAGCAGCTGGTCATCGTCCTTGGCAATGCGATGGCCACAGAAATTCTGCTTGGGAACAGGCCTCTTAGAGTCAGATCCAAACATTTCCTCCGCGACTCTGACATCTTTATTTTTCTTAGGCTACCTAAATTACAAAGCACCAACACCACAACCTATATTTTATGCATATAACCTGAGAGCTTTTGGCTATAACAAAACCAGAATAACAAACGGAAAAACAATTGAAATCCTCAATTTCAGCAATAACATACACGTCTCGTCTGTGCCTCTAACTCCCCCAAACCTTCTTTCTTTCCCACCAAAATTCACCTGCATCTGAACAAATTGTTGTACCCTACGTTAGTTACTGGCTTTGTATAATTTATCTGAGGAGTTAAAATTACTTTAGGCTGAATTAGAAATTCCTTGAGAGATGTGAGATTCAGAGTGCACATGATGAAATGTGACACGCTGAGCTTGCGTTTGCAGCAATGGCTGGTGCAAAGCATCCCCTAACTTCAAACACAGCAGCCCCAGCATCCCGCTGGGCACCGACCCTGCTCTTTCGGTTGTTCCAGTGGAGCAGCACCTTTGCTGCCCAGTTCTGGGAATACATGGAGAAGCTTTTAGCATTTCACCACATCCAGTCTAATACAGATTAGAGTTTGATTCATGTCACAGTGCTTTGGAGACTAGACTACAATGAAAATAAAACTCAGCAGGGTGATGAAGACACCACATGAATTACAGTGAAAACCCACAAGGTATACAGAACTCAGCAAGCCATGACACGAGGCAGGGCAGCCACTTGCCCATCCTCATACAGGAGATGCAGCAGCAGAACCGAAAATCACAGGACTGAGGTCTCCAGGGTTTTCCCCCACCCTAACCTCTGTCTTCGGCAAAGGGAGAATCTCACCAACAGTAAGTGGGTCCGCAGCCAAAGCCCATTACATCACCAGAAAAAAAAAAAAAAAAAAAAAAAAAAAAAAAANAAAAAAAAAAAAGCAACCCTTTCAGTTCCCCAGCCTTCTGCAGCCCAATTTATGTCCAATTTGCAGACTTTCAACATAGCAGCCTCACAGTTCATAAAATCAAACTCAGCCAGGGCTAAGTCTCTGGGTAATGGATTTAGGATCACTCGAGGTGTTGCCGGCAGTTCATGATGGGTAACTTTCTTGTTAACTAAAGTCCCTTTTGCTAAATGAGTTCCAGGTTTAAATGCCCCCCCCCAGCCCCAGCCTTCACTCTCCTTTTTCCCCCTTTTTTTTCCTTTTTGGCAGCACTGCTCTGGATGGGAAGGGAGGGGGAGAGGAGGAGGTGGCACAGGACTTTTTATTAGTGGAGGGCTATGGGGAGCAGAGACAGAGGGAGAGAGAGGGGGAAAAAAAAGGTGGGATAAGTTAGTCTTTGTGTAAGGGGAAGGTGCTGAAAGGAAGGCTGTGTGCTGGGGCCGGGGGATCAGCCCTCTGGCTCCACTTGTCTACACAGGGGCTATGGAGACAGCCGCGTGCGTAGACCGCTGCTTTTGGGTTTCCGCAGGTAACGGCGAGCGCTGCGGGGAACGTGGCCAAGGAGAGAAAACCACAGATTGCACGGGGGGAAAAGCTCAGCCCCAACCCACCCTGGGGTCCTGGGGGACAGCAGCGCTCCACAGGGAGGAGACGGCTCCCAGCGGCCACCGGCCCGGGGACAGAGCTTCCGCACATCTGATGGCACTGCTCCTTTATGCTGGGTTGTCCAGCTGAGAATCCACGCTATTTACCTGGCAGAAATTAACAGCTGAATGCTCTGCAGGGAAGGGATGCATCGTTTTCAAGAGTGAGCTGGGGGGACCACCCTCCTAAGCAAGCAGTCAGGGGTATTTCTGTTGCTTTAAACTGTCCTCTCCATCTGGCAGGTTTGCAGTTGTTGAGCAAACATTATCAAAAAGCCCTACGTCACCCAAGAATTGAAGGGCAAAGCAGCGTTTGGGAGCTCCTGTGCACAGTTCCCTCACAAAAGAGCCTCACCTAAAATTTGTCAAGGTGAGTGGAGGGTTTTTTGCTGAGTCTCACTGAACATCACATCAGGGATGCAACTGGGATGAACGTGCAAGCTGAAACTTCTTTGGGGCAGGAAAAATAAAATGATGGTAGAAGCAGCAGAAACTGAACTGCCAGCCCTTCCCGCAGGGCGAGGGAGGGCAATGTGGCCCTCAGCAGGTGGGATGCAGCTGCAGCTCACGGTCCCAGGCGGCCCTCTGCAGACGTGGCCAAAGCAGGGCGGCCAGCAGCACGCCAGCTCCCAGGGCAGCTACAGCTGGGCTGGAGCTGCCATGAACCAGCACATGGCATTTGGGGCATGGCAGAAATCAGTGCTGGTCCTGTGAGCTGCAGCTAAGGATATTTCCATGTGATTTTAGTCAAGTGTGTCTGGCAAAAAGCCTTTTACATACCAAGGCAGGAGGAGAGCGTATTAAACCAACTCTTCATGACAGAGTGGCCTTCCTGGTCATTTATTATCATCTGTCCTCAGGTGATTCCTTACCCTTCTTTTTCTCCTTGTCTTTAGTTCCTATTTTCTTTTCCTTCCACACAACCCACATCTCCCCCTCCCCCTGAACAGTGCTTCTGACAAAAATAAAAAATGTGGCAGTTGAGCTTTGTTTTGTTTTCAACCAAAGCAACCACTTTGTCATTCCTCTTTGGACGACCCCTTCTTTCAAACATTTACCTTCCGAGTGTTTTCTTTTGTTGGAAAAATAATCGCCCCAGGACCTCTGTGCCTCTGAACACCGTCCTGTGCAAAGTGGCCAAGAGGATGGGGATTGGCAACACTGGGATTTGCAGCAGCTCCCACCAGTTAGAATAGACCAGAAGTAACCAGGGCAGCCAAAAGCAAGTGGTTGCTAATGGGGAGATCCTATTTTAATGCGATCCAACCTATTTGCAGGACAGCACTTGTTTGCAGTGAGGTTTGTCATGTGAAATATGTCAAAGGTGGAGCATTTCACAGTTGTTAAAATGGCTCATTTCATCATCTTACTATCAAAAATTGGTCCTATTTTCTGGTCTAAAGCAGCATTTTGTTTTTAATCTGACCCAAGGTCAAACGCTATCATTACTGAAGGTGAAAATATTTAAAATTAGTATAGAAGACCTTACACATAGCTTTGCTGGCAGGTTGTGAATTTTGTAAGAATTTTAGCAGTTTTATCCATTGCTCCAGCTCGACGCAAACAAAAATATCACCCACCAGCCCAAAAGCCCCCAGCCCGTCCCAGCACTCTGCTCACAGTCTTAGGGCACCATGCCAGGATCTGCTTTCTCCCCTTTCACTGCTAACACTGCTGCTTTGCCAGCAGCTCCCATCACCAGCACGGACCTGGCGTGTAAGGTGCCGTGCAGAACAGAGAGTTTGCAGTCTAAGTTTAGCACACCCTGCAGTCCTGAGGATGGGTGTCATTTACACTCTGACTGCAATAAAATTAGCCCAGTAGTGATTTATTATTGATACCAAATAAAAATCCACTTGATAATCTAGATTCTTTACCTCCAGGAGAATATTTTCTTTCCTTTTTTGGTTGATGCCAACCAACGCTTCACAATCACAGTATACGAGAAGCCTGAAACTATAAATGGAACATTATAGTAATTCAAGTGGAGAACTCTCTTCCACTCCATTTCATTGCTATTTGTTTTGAGTAACTTATATTGTCATCTGAGCCTTTTTTCCTCCTGGAAGGGTGCAGCTCCACTCATTGTGGTTATGCCAGCTGCCTGCATTAGCTCACTGAGCGTGCTCCCTGTAGCCCAGCCGGGTATTGTCTTTCAAACTAAACAAATAATTTTACTTTAAAAAGAGGGAGAAGGAAAGAAAGAAAAAAAATGTCAGCCAGCCATCCTGATTCCCCTTAGCTCTGCTTTTGCTGGCTTTTGTGACAAATACGGCCGAGGTTGTGTGCTCTCTACAAACAACTGCCTGAGTTCGACCCTGGCAGTAACAATGAATGACCTCTTACTGAAAGCTACATTTCTAGAAAATTATGTAAAAATGATTTTTTTTAAGACCAACTCACGGATATTATCTTCAATCTGCCTCCTTTCTGGTGAGCCATGATAATCAGGCTTCTAACAACGGTATTGAAAGGGTGACTTTACAGAAACCAACTCAGATTAAAATGAAGACAACAGAAATTCCCAGACTAGACAAGACTCGCGTCCATCGTCCTGGTGTCACACCTTAGTAGAGACCAGGGCTGCACAAGAAAGCACAGGATGCCAGGGGGAGAGCAGGTATGGAGATGATGGCAGCAAGCTCATCCTGCCCCTTCCAAGTCAGAGGCAGACACTGCAGTTTATGGGAGTTTAATTCCTTGAATGCTAACTGTATGCGTCTGTGCACATCCATGTGGGAATATACACGTGTGCTGCAAAATCCTTTTTAATAAAATCAAAAATGATATTGATAGTTGATCATTGGTTTTGGTTTAACCACTCCATACTTGGTCACAGGGAAATTCCAAGTATATAAAGCTAATCTTTCAATTCACATAGGATTTCAAGTTTGAATCTTTCACTCTTAAAAGCTGCAAATAACTAATTTGAGTCAGGATAGAGACCTTTTGAATGCTAAAGTAATATTAAAATAAAAACATAGTTTCATGTTATGCAAGTATCAGTATCCATTGATTAAGGTCTGATCTTTCAAAAAATAACACGCAATAGTTATTCACTTTAAATGTTAACTACTGTTAACTGGTAGCCATGTTGGCTGCTTTTTAAATAACTTAATTGCTTTTCAAAACATTTGTGGTGAGAAGGAAACTCCAAACGTATGGGACAAAGCTCTATTCATATTAATAGCAGGCAGCACTGTCCCAGACCACTGTGCACCACGGTGCAGCCTGGGCTTGGGAGTTTACTGAAGAACTTACAGCCATGGAGGTTAAATCCTACGTCCATCTTTGCATCTTTATTTTAATCTAGTCCTCTTTGTTTCTCAGTTTCTCCAGCTATAAACCATGGATGATAAAACTGACAAATCAGCCCAGCTCTTAAAAACAGACTTTCGATTTCAAACTGAAATCCTGCCTGCTGTGAGTAATTAAGGTGTAAGCATATCTAGATGTGGCATGGGCACCAAACTAAAAATAGACAAATGTATGCTTAAAACTATAACCAAGCAGACCTTCCTTTCTTTCGGCTTCTCTAAGTAAAATTGGGAAGTCTTTCCAGTCATCTGGAAGGCCCTGAAGGTACAGAGCAGGAGCTAAAGCAACTGCAGCACCCATCAGACAGGTCTGTGCTGGAGGCTGGAGCTTGGGCTGAGCGCTGCCTCCCTGCCTGAGCTCACCATTGCCACGCTCTTGTTAGAATTATTTTTCCTCTGTAGCTCAGACAAAACAGCAACATTTGCTTTTCTCTATTTTTTCTTTTATAATATTGATGTAGACCACTTGCCAGGTACACCATCACACTTTCCATTCTCCTCGAAGGAAGGAGAAGCGATGCTACTTGTAAACCTTGTTTCCACCTTTTTTGTTATATGTTTAGCACACCAGTAAAGCTCCACCACAGAACCAGCTTTTAATTTAGGCCCTCTGACGAACACAGCCTAATAATAGCTTAACAACAAATAACTGTGGACAGGACAGTCTGTATTGATATTAAGCTATTCAAAATATCTTCTTTCCCTCTAATTATAAGAAGAAAAGCAACTGAAAACTAAGAGAAGGTGTGGCACAGCCATTAGCACCTAGACAAAGTTTCCGAGCAGCCTCTCAGGAGTGTGGAATCGGCCCAAGTACAAGCATAATACAAAGTGCCCAAGGCTTTGTTTTATAAGGCCAAAAAAGCTAACCAGAGTGTAGTGTGCAACTCTCTTTTAAAGGTAATGTTAAGGAGAGAGAGAATGGGCCTGACCAGCAAATCATTATTTAGCAAAAAAATAAGTTCAGGTGAAATGAAACTTCATCTTTGGTTTGGAACTTTTTAGTCTTCAAAAGTATTTGAAATAAAATTCAAGCAAATTCCCAGTGAAACTTTTCCCATAGCATCCATTGTTGAGGTTTCACCTCTGAATGTCAGTATGAAATGTTTTCAGTTGTGAGGGATGTTAGGTTTTATTTCGTATTTTTTTTTCCCTGCCCCAAACACTTTGCCAAAAAGTAAAGTGGAGCTGCAAGATGTTTCAAGGATCTGCTTGGTTGTCTCAATCTCTATCTTTTACAGAAATTTTTCTAAATCTCAGATTGTCATTTTTACCTTTGACAATATTTAAACTGTCTGTCTGCATGTCAGCCAATCAGGGAGGCCACAAGTCGTGCAACTTTGGACAGAATCTCCAAGCCCATCTGAAATCTCCGGAAGGTGCAGGAGAATGACGGGACCCCATGGTAGGCCCCATTACTTCAGTGAAAACCCAGGTAACCTCCACAGGTGGCCACAGATCAGCTCTGAGAAGCCCCAAGCAATCCCCTGCCCAGCAAACCCCCTCAGCCCACGTTTTGGGGGTCAGCAGGGCCAGCGCAGGTGGGCTGGGGGCTGACGCCCAGGCAATGGTCTCAGCAAACGTGTCCACTTTCAGCAGTTCCAACGGTCAGGAAAGAATTCTGACAAAACAAATGGCTCCCCATAAACATGTCGAAGGAAATTAAGATGCTACAACTGATCTGCTTTAATAAAATTATGCAGTCGGCTCGTTTTCCAAAGTTAGTCACTGTATTTTCTGCATCACGCCATGCAATTAATCCTTCCTAAAATAAACGGACTGATTAAAATTCCATTATCCTGACAGTTCACAACAAACCATGGGACCAATGATCTCCTTTCTTTTTAACCATTTAAGCCATTATAATTAATTCTGGATTTATGTCATTTGCTGGTAAATGTTACGATCACCTTACTAACTACTTAAACAGTTCTGAACAGTTGCACTCCTTCTCAAACATGTAAGCAATGGACAATAATTGAACTATTTAACCTGATTCACATTTCATGAAGTTTCCTTCATACACAAAGCTCCGCATTGAGTTGCTGGGGTCTAGTTTGTTTGCCTTTTCTTTTTCAGTATCTAATTAAATGCTCATGAAAAAAAAAAAAAAATAACACTTTGGAAAGAGATGGGGAAGTTTCTCAATTTGCTTTCCTGATTATTTTGGTCTCATAGTCAATCTGTGGGTGAAAGGAGACCTCCTGAAGAACAGTCTTTTATATTATTATTTCAAACACACTAAAATAATGCCAATATTTTTCTTACCAAATTTTCTGCAATTTACTTTGCCCAAAGTCAACCTTCCCTTAGCATGCCCTGTGTTTTAGGATGACAACCACTACACTCATAAAAACACATGAAGTTATAACCATTTTTCTCAGTGGAATCACTTTTTGCTCTGATGGCTCCAGTTTTTACAGCAAACACACCATGGAAATGAAATCAAGCCTAAAATCAAGCTTATTCCAGGTAAAACTATTCGAGATTTCCTTTGGCCTCTGCCAGCCCTCCTGGCGCAGCAGTGCCACAGCCAAGCTCGCTAGCACCCCACCAGACCCTATCCTCTGGGTTTGTTGCGATGGCACTTGGCCACCACTTCTCCCATGCAACATCTCTCCAGCCCACGACAACCTCCCAGTTCTCACAGCAAGCGTATCATGCCAAGCACAAGTCTTGGTTGTGCTGTCAACCCTTCCTGACCTGCTGCTGTATTCAGAGAGGACTGCTGGAATCAATCGGGCATTGGATGGTGGGTGGCAAGGTCCCACCTGTCCCAGTCTGTTGTGAAAACTACAGGAGACGCAGCTCTTCTGTGTCACACAGTGATCATGCAAAATATGAAGAAGACAGCTTGGAGAAGGTGGATTTACTAAATCAGCTGTTCTCTTGCTTGTATTTTGTGGGTACATCTTCTCCTCTGCATTAAAATTTACCAAAATAAATAAATAAATAAATAATGAGGTGATACGATGGTAGTAAGATTACTACTGAAAAATATCGGTCTTGGTTTTGGGAAAGAATTTCAAAATTCTAGCATTTCAAAAACAGTGATCACAAACAGAGGTACAATCTCCAAATTTTTTAGAAGGTGGAAAATCCATTTTCTAACCAGCCCTACTTATGGCTGGGTAGATGGATTACTTATCCAAACTAACACTGACCTTCAAAAATGTTAGGCTGATGTCAGTGTTTGGGCTGAGGTTTGGTTTGGCTAGTTCTTGTTTTTCCATAGCAGTTTACCCATCCCTAGAAGAGATGCAGCTCTGAAATGGAATAAAAAGAAGAATGCTAAGCACACAGAGGCCAAACTGAGTGTCTATTTACTAAAAGTAATAAAAACTCCTTTAATTCATCTTTATCTGACTGGTTGTGCACAGTGCTCATTAACACAGTGGCTGATCACGTTATGAAAGCCATCAGCCATAACAGAGCTACCTGATGAAAAGGAGGAAAGAAAACAGATTTATTAAACAGCTAAACTTTGATTACATTGATAAATGAGCCTTTCCAGAGATCCCAAGGTTCATTTTAAAACCCTGTTTTAGCAGCTCTGCAGCTAGCCAGCTGCAGGAGCCTCCTGGGAGTGCCCCAGTGTCACTCGCAGCAACCTTTCTTCTAAGTTTCTCCCCAAGTCTCCCGAGCTGTGCCCAGGTGCTGAGATTTAAGGATGTGCCATTCCTCACATCAGCTGCACAGGATGGACTCTCGCCCATACTGTCAGCACCCTGCGAACAAGAGAAGGCCTTCTTTGTGTGCTCTCTCAAGGCCCAGCACTGTGGCTATCTCATTCTGTTTCGAATTAGCATTGGTGGCGATTTCCGCTGGGTTCGCTTTGTAGAAAGCCCTCTATGTTCTGCAGCCGCTCTCCGATTGCAGGGCGCCATGGGAGGCTGCAGGCAGATGCAAATAGTGTTGTCTCAGTTTGCTCCCATGGTTTTGCTTTCCTAGGAGGCTTAGAAGCAAAGAGATGGGGGGATTGGGCCATCAGCGGCCAAAGCGGACACAGAGAACAGAAATCTGGGTTTTAAGACAAGGGGCAGGCTTTGCATGATGCGTTCTGTGTTGAACTGCAATGACTGTAACATGGAGTGCAAAAATTCTGTCCGCCTACCTTTGGCCTCCAGAATGGGATGGGCTGGGCTGGGATGGTGGTGAGTATTCGCTGGGATAGCCGCAGAAATCAGACAGGGAGAGGCTAAAGCGCATCAGTGTCACAGAACATGCAGGGCAGGATACAAAGCCCATCAGTATCCAGCGAAAGAGCTGCGGCGTGTATTAGATCACAGCCTAGACGTGATACCAATTTTAATCCAACGGGCAGCGTTCAGGCTGCTTTCTGTGGCTGCATTTCCTACATTTCATAGCAGGATCACCGACAACGTATATAGGGCTGTACAAACATACAAGGATGATTAATACTTCTTGTGATTAATGGCATGTTTACTCCAAGGAATTACTCCATAATTACACGAATGTTTTTCTGATCCTTTGATATATTCTACAACTTTACAGCACGCTGCACCATCGATGCATCATGAGATATGGAAACAAGCCAGGGGCAGAGCGGTGCTTCCAACACTGTGTCGCCAGCCCTGATACTGGCCTGTATCCTCCTGCCAGTTTGGACTGGGCTCCTGGGCTGTGAATCACTCCATGGTGACAGCACAGAAAGTACAAAAAGCCTGGCACACGTATATATTTGGCAGAAACCAGCTGTGAAAAGGGAAGAGTATTGTACTCAGATTGCACCCACAGTCCCAGAATAGACGGATGTTTTCTCAAAAGCAGACAGGAGAGTTAACCTGTTGACGCTATACTTTAAACAGTAGGATTCCAAGTCAACAAAAGGTTGGTGAAAATATCTCTTCAGATTTACTTATTTAACTGCATTAAACAAAACTTGCCCTTTCTTCCCAGTAAGCCAACAAACAAACCAAAATGGGCCAGTGTCGCCAACACACTCCAGTCTGGCCTTGCACATTTAATCCTGTTCTCTCAACATGGTTGTGGGATTAAACAGCCAAGTAAATTTTGCATGTCACGTGCTCTTCAGGCTTGCATCTGACAACTTGCTGGAACTGCAAGCACTGAGCCCAAGCAGCCTTCCTCATTGCTCCCAGGAGCACTGTGGAACAAGCAAGGCTTGAGACCTTAAATGGAACACCACCCAGGCAGCAAGGCAACAGCACTAAACAAGCCTTGGTGCACGTGCTCGCACACTTGCAAATTTTTCCTCCTTCCTATTTCTTTTTCCTCTCCTCACCACTGCATTTTGCAAGCAGTGTTCTTTGGAAAATATCCCTTAACAAGCAAATGATCTTTGCAAATACAATTATAACAGGTAACAATAACTACCCTCTGCACTTTCAGGTAGATTGCAAGCTTTCGGGAATGCGGAGACTTAGAGAAGGAAATACATTTTAATTTACAGTTTGCTAATTTTTTAATTAAACATTTAAAAAAATCAAAAGAAACATTGAAATAATCTCTATTTATCTTTAATGCGACTTGCTAAACTTTCTTCTGCGTTCCAGACTCACTGGCCATTGAAAAGTTTGCCACGTTCCACCTGCTTCTCCCCAACTCTCTGTCCAGTTTTGTGCACTTACACATTCCGTACGCATTCCATGTTTGCAGTACAACATCGAGACAGATAAAAAGGTGTAAGCAGAGAGAGCTTGTAAAGCCATTTTCATTCCTTAGGGCCCAAAATCATGTGACTTTTTATTTACTGAAAAACTTTAACTAAGTAGAAATTTGTAGAAAAAATTTACAGAAAATATCTTAACTCTACACATAGAAAGTTTCCTTCGGAGCATTTTATTCTAACGGCTAATAATCCAGTCTCTACAATGGTTTGGGCAATCAGTGTGCTTGCTTTATGGAAAGGAAATGCAAGTTTCAAAATGTATGTGCTGTATCCGCTTAGGTTACAGATACAGTTTTAACAGCAATGAACTATTTTCTTAATGACTGCCCAGAGGAAAAAATCACTGAAATGATGGATTAGACATTTCTCATAATTGTTCATTTAGATAAACATTCATCTCCTCTGGACTCCATGGTGAATTGCTATAGGCAGATCAGACTTCAGAACTGTTATGGAAATGCAGGACTTGAGCAGGAACTGCTCAGATGGAAGGAGATACCAGGAGCGAAGGGATATGATTAAAAAAAAAAGAAAAAAAAAAATCACAAGAGGAAATCTGTTTTACTGGCATGAGAGTGGCCATCCAAGACCTCAGTACTCTCAGATCCTTGAATGGAGAAAGTTGATAGAGTCTCACCCTGCCTGTAACTCTGCTGGGATTTCTCTCAGCAACTTCATGCACACAAATTTATCCATCTGCCTTGAGCTTAGGCAAAAAATTCTCAAAAAATCCTTTTTTTTTTTTTTTTTTGGTTGGGGGGGGGGGGGTTTACAATGGGAAATTCACATTTTTTTCCTTTGTCCTTCTGGTTTTTGAGTCCTTCAAAACACCGTAAACTTTGAAGGCTTTGCCTATAATTATTAATTTTTTTTTCCCCTCTCTTTCTTGCGTTTAACCAGGGCCCACTTCATTTATTTGATTTTTATATCTGGTGTTGGAAGAAGCTGGTATCTTATTAGGGGTTTTATAAAGCAGTATTTCTTCATGTCTTATTCCACACCACTCATTATCCTCTGGCAAGAGGCAGAAGTAAAACCAAGTGGCTCAAATGTCTTCTATTTTGTGGTAAATTGGTAGATATATTCAGGTACCCTCTGTAAAGCTCAGCAGAACACAGGAGCAAGGCCATGGCATGGTGTGGGGAGGGCACCATCAGGTCTGCTGGTCCATGAGGTGAACATCTGAGATTTTCCTCTACCCAGACCTGAAGGACAACACCCACTTTAAGGAATCCCACAATGATAAATGGGTTTCCTATTCAGAATTCATTTTATTGCCTTTATAACATATGTAATTCTCCCCAGCTCCTTCTGTGGACAGAAACTATTTCAGCTTTATGCCTGAGCAAACTTTATGCACCTTCCAGTATATTTGGGAATATTCTGAAATCAGGCTTCTTTTTTGTAGCTTCTCTGGTGCAAAGAGGAATGGATTTATATTTAGTCTGTGTTTCTGTGCCTGTTTTATAAACACACGAGTTCTCAGACAAAATAATAATAGTGTGAAAATGGACCAACCACAGTGATGGCAAATATATGGATCACACTGTAGTGTACAGTTACACAGAACATGTTTTGCTGAAGCAGTGCTCCCTAATGTAAGACTCACTTTTAATTATCTAGTACACTCATATTTTAGTCAAAAAAATAAATAAATAGATAACAGAGATAGAAAGGAGAATAAGAATTTCAGTGATCACAAAATCACTGAGCAGACATCCTAAATGACGAATTTTATTAAGTTAACTGCAGCTGCATAGCCGTAGCTTCCCATTGGCAGTGTGGTAATTTTTGATTTCAAGCTTTTATCTTTTCAGAGCATATTTCATGTGGCTTATTTGTCTAACTCTGCTAAATTTCTAACTGCCTTAGCAAGTACAATTTACTATTTTTAAAACTGATATTATTAGATATCAGAGGAGGGTAATGAACATAGGAAACAGTAATATTTTCTTTTCCTTGTTGACTAAACAATAAACATTTCAGATTTTTTCCTTTAACTGTTCATTTCACTTTCCAGTCGGAAGCATTACCACTGTAGCAGTAAAAAAAACACTACAGGAAAAGACTAGATGTTAAATTACATTTTCAGCTATCTTGACATGCCGTATTTGGCACGGTTTTCTCAGCGAACAAGCTGGTCTATATATTTCTGAGGAATTAAAACCATATGGGAACACCTCAAAAAAAAAAAAAAAAAAAAAAAAAAC
>VXAV01004367.1:625677-637643 GCA_013399715.1 Alectura lathami
GCTCCCTGCTGCAGCCAGGCTCACCCTTGTGCTCCAAGATCAAAAAAAAAAGGAGCAGGATGGGTGGCAGAGACTACACAGAAGATGACAAGATTCAGAGCTGCTTTGGAGTAGCCTCAAGGACAGCAACACAGAGTTCAGTCCTTTCCATGCACAGTAACAACTGAAATTCTATTCACTGTCTCAAGAAAGAGCCTCTGGATTTCCACCAGATGGGACAGAGGAATTTAACATCTGGAATTCAGCCAGAGGCTCAAAGATCTTTTAGCTATAATGTCTGCGCAACACTATTTCATTTCAATACAACATTTTCATTTCCAATTAGAATATACATGCACTCAAATCACCCTGCACATAACTTTCCTACAGCAGCCTCTCACAGAGGGTTAGCGCAGCAGTTGTTGGAACTGTTATGTCTTCAGCCTACCATGGGTTCTCCACTGCCAGGTTCCCAATTTTTGTTATGCCACTGTAAATCTAGAGAAACTCCAGTGATTTCACTGAACGTGGGCTAGTGGAAAGCCAAAGTAAATACAATGAGTTGTCAGAGAAGTTACATCACATCTGCACTACTGTAGCTGAAGCACAATTTGCACTATTTTTTAATAAGACGGTGTCATAGCTCATTAGGAATAAGGTCCTGCAAACACTTCCACAAGTGACTTTCTTCATGAGAGCAGACTGTGCTGTCTCTATGCTAATATGCCAGATATTGGGACTTTAGTAGAAACCACTCTAACTTATGCCAGCTAAAGCTCTCATTTACCACGCTCAAACAGAAAAATGCTTACTGCATTGGGTCCTTCTGATAATGTCCTCAACATGATAAAAATAATAGCTAAGAAGTCTTGAAACAGGTTTCTGGCACACACTGTAAATCTGTAGAGCAGAAAATCTTGAGACTTAGTGGTGGGGATGGTAAAAGGTTTAAAAATAGAATTGGCTTTGAGTGACAGTCTCAGAGTCAGACAGATGAAACTTCTGGCTCCTTTGAACTACTTGGCATTGAATTCGTACAAAAGTTAGAAAGGAAGCTACAGTTCAGAAAGAAATCCTTCATGTTCAGATAATCTTCTTGCTAGCAGAATCTGATCCCTCAATCCTCCTTCCTGTGAACCAACAATAAAGATTACTCCTCTCACAGACACTGCTATTCCTACAGCGGAGCAGAACAGTCTTCCCAGCCAGCTGGATCCCACCGCAGCAACAAGCACTCATCACCACATTAGTATTTCAGAAGAATGAAGGACGTTACACCCAGCCTAAACGGCGCACTGTTAGCTCCAGACCCACCGGGAACACATGGACAAAACGGGAGCAACTGCAAGGATGAATTCAAGGTGAGGTCCTGGTGCCAGTGAGTTCAGTGGTAACACTCTCACCATCATCTAAATTGTGCTGGTTTTGCCCCAGATTATGTTCCAGTGACATAGTTTTCCATGGTGGCATGGTATGATTGAGATAAAGCATTGCATCCAGCTCCTTCAGTTTTAACTATTTCTGGTGTATAGAAATGAACAAAGGAGTTTGTTGGATGTTTGTTTCCAATGAAAAGGTATTCCAATATACTTGAAAATATATGTTCCAGAGAAAACATAAGGAAATTAAGTTTGGGTATGGCTAAACAGCCATTTCCCCCCCCTCCCCCAGCCCAGATTCACTTAGAGACATAAACCAACATCTTGATATTTCATTTTGAAGGCTCCTTTCTTCAGCCTTTTAAGAAACAAATTTTACCTTGCACATAGTTGTAAATAAAAAAGTAGCAAAATCAATTCATCATGGACTTTTATGAAGTGAAGCGAAAGTTAGCACACACCATTGGTTATAAATTGATTTCTGAAGGCAGGAGGACCAATAAAGTGCATTTCTTGTTTGTCCCGTCTACTTGCGCGGAGTTTCCTACAGGTCAGGAGGCACACGAGCTAAGGTCAACCCCTAGGGTGTATAATTTGCAACACAGTGCCTTCATTTCAGAGGTTCTCTGCCACAAGGCGCAAATATGTTTTCCTTGGCCAGAGGAACTGTATGAAATAAATTATTCTGCAGCCAGCCTGACAGAGCTGGGCATGGGGTACAGAGAACTGGACAATTTCCCGGTGGCCTCTTGCCTAGAATTTGTTCTGAACGCATGAAGCTGAGTAGGATTTGCAGAAGACAGATGTGGATAGTGTGTATTAATTCCCAATTAGAGTTTATCTCTTCACGTCATTAAAGGACAATATGCTGCTCCAGCAGACCTCACTGAGCAGAACTCAGTGCATCTTCCACTGTAGCTGGGAAACTCCAACATGCCCATGCCGTAGCATGTTTAAGGTGCTCACTCTCAAGCCTTGTGCTATAATGTATATTTCATGGTTGTACAGAAAGACTACTTTTAGGTTAAACTCATTGCTAGGGTAACTCTATCAAAGCCATGTGTGCAGAGATCTTGAAAATTACGTGACAGTGTGAACCTTATGGCAATAGAGCTTATCTGATAAAGAAAAAAAAAAAAAAAAAAAAAAAAAAAAAAAAAAAAAAAAAAAAAAAAAAAAAAAAAGCTATTTAGGCATCTAATATTCACTGAATATGGCAACCAATGCAAAGAAAGTCAGCAAGATTAACTACTTACGGTGGCAAAATAAAATTGTGAATGATCCCTAAGTAAATACCCTGTTCCATCTGTATGACTCTAGTCATGTACCTGTCCCCAAAATCTCCAACATACTGAATGGTTACATGCACACATTTAACAAAAGCAAGGAAGACAGCACAGGAACATTATACCTCTTTCTGCCCTGAAAGAATATTAATGTAATTTCACTGAATCCACATGAGCGGCTTTTGAATTTGCAAAGTAAAATCCAATAGACCTCTTGGTAAATCCAGGCAGCTTTCAGTCCTGAGGTCAGTGTTTTGGTGCTTCTTGAAAGTAGCTGTTATCTACTCTGAAGCAGGCTGAGGCTCTCAGCTACTACAACAGGAGATACCAACCCACGACAGCCTTTGCTATATGCATTTTGCACGTTCCCTAAGGAATCTGGAAGGCAAAATACTAGCCGCTGCCTCATAGTCTAGGTAGCTGCGGAAAAACTCCACTTCAAAAATCCCCCTGCATTTGTGTGTTTGAGTGGCTGCCAGAGGAAGATCAAAAATTCAAAGAAATCAAGAACTGTACAGTGGACAAAATGCTAGTAGAGGTGGGGCTGGCACTGCCATGGGTACTAATTCCTGAACAGAATAAGATGTTGAAGCCATACCTAGGCAGCCTCATGCCATAGAGTACCAGCAAGATTTAGAACGAGGGAGAAATCATGTAGATTAAAATAAAATAAATTTGGAACGAAACTACACATTCAGTGAGGGAGAACATAACTGCAAGAAAACCTTAATGGCTGTCCGAGTTCCTGGAGAATCTGTTGATTAAGAAAGAAACTTTGATTTTTAAATTGATAAAGCAGGCTGAGATCCCTCTCTTTCTCAGTTATTTTCCACACTTACTGAAAAGGAAAATGCTATTGGATGGGAAAAATCTCTTCCAGAAGTTGTTTCTTCCCTGGGTCATACGCGAGCTTTTTGGAAGGACAAAGGTGGCTTTTTCATGCACCAAAATTTTGAATGTATTGTTTACTGGGGCTTTTTTTTTCTGCCTGGAAAGCAAATGTTTTAAAACAGCTGCATCCCACGTTGTATATAACAAAGTGGGAAATGCACTCCTTTCAATCTTAAAATTTGCAAAGCAAAGAAGTAACACAGCAGAAGTCTATCAAATGTGATAAATCCTGCATTATTAGAAGTGAGAGGAGGAAAATTCTAGTGTTAGTGACTATTTGAGTGTGTTTTCATAAAGTCTGGCTGGTATTTCATCTTGAACATCCATTCAAAGTAATTTGGAAGTCAAAGCACAGCAAATATCTCATGCTGCTCGTTGGCCGTACCTGGTACGTTATTGAATAGTTAAGTGGATAATGGCGTGAAATAAGCCTACAAAAACCAACACACTTCACAGTCAATATTTTTTCAGAGTCTAGCTAAGCTACTATGACACATCTGTCATAACTCTTACTGGGTGCTTCATAATGTGTCTGCTCTTATATCCTCAGCGCTGTAATGTATCTCTTGAACTGCAGTAGACCTATGGAAACTGAATACCCACAGGTCAAGGGCAATATATTTAATAGTGTCAATACGGTATGCAGTTACAACGGCAGGGTGCAATAATGCCAAGGTCTCATCTCGTTCTAAAGGATCTTCTTTTCCACCTGCGCACTGCTTTAGCAGCTTCGCAAGTCATTTTCCTGGAGGAGAGCAGCATGCAGGTGGGATTCTGGCATCTATTGCGTGCTGCTGCGGCACAGTGCTCTCTGCCTGATGTAAGCCCTGATTTCTACATGCACCAGTCCTGCAGGGAACTCTCTGAAGACTCCTAGACAAGGAAAGGAGAGCACCATAGAGTCCTGTGAAGCTGATGGATGCTTTCATGTACCGGACTGGGCAGTGAGGAAAGAATTTCCAGCCTGAAAGACAGTCCTACCATTCCATCTTAGCTAAAACGTCTCAAACTGAATATGAAAACATAGCACCAGCGCCTCATTTTCCATAGCAGAAAAAAATGAAAACCATCATCTGTTGTGATGCTGCTGGAAGCCTTGGCCAGGCTGGGAAGTGTGAGGCCATGGACCAGTGAGGGCACCACGTGCCCTGCTTGCTGGGGACAGCCTCAGGGACAGCAAGCCTGCAGCAAAACCTCGCAGAGCCCTGCCTCTTCCTTACACAGTGATGGACGCTGATTGCACACCATGCTGGCCTCCTACAGGCAGTTACTACTCAAGTTCCATCTTTTAGTAACACAGCATCTCTGTTGCAGCTAAGAAACTGGGCCAGTGGAGGGAGAATGATGAAACCTCCAGCTTTTCTGCAAAGTGAAGCACCAAAGGGAGCAGCTGTTGCCCTGGCACACTGGGACATACAGACTGCTTACTAAGACTGCTTCACACAGGCTGCAGAGCCTGACACAAACTACAGTTCAAAACATTCCTCGTCATTAATCCATTACATTTGTTTTTTATTACTTTATAGAGATAAAGCAGACTTAATACTAAAGATCTGCATTCTACATGAAAATAAATTTGCTTTACTAAATTTTATTATAAACCAGTGGAGGGTCTAAAAAAGTGAAAGCAATAGCTGAGCAGCACTTCCACAACTCCTTTACCCCCTTGCTAGCATTTTGTCAAAAACTGTTTTATAAGATGGCATGGCACCATCCAACATTTTCTAAAAGTTGGAGCAGACCACACAGCTTTAGAACACTGACTCTTCCTTTCTACTCCAGTACCCTTTGCTAGCAAGTTTTAACTTGTTTTTTTTAAGAACAACACTGTAAGAGATTGAATTTTTGCCAGTGAAAAAAAAAAAAAAAAAAAAGGTGCATCTGGCACTGTTGTTATGCCTGAGACGGTCCTACGGATCCATCTCTAGGCAAAACAACAATTTCAGTCTATTTTTGAAAGCAACATTGCAACACTTTTGCATCCTTAAGCCGTGTCCATGCTCTCAAGCTAACAAGTAAAAAGAGCGACCAGCACGACAGCGGGTCTGGTACCGCTGGGCCTCAGGCATCTACAGCTGTGGGATTCCCATTCAATACAAAGTGTGAAATTTGGAAGTCCTGATTCTCACCAGCAAGCCACAGGGCTGTGCTGGCTTTGCTTTTTTTATCCACACAGAAGGAGAAGAATCTAATGTAACAGCCAGCTACCAAAATTATTCCTGTATTACAAGCAACAGAAGTTGACTCTTTAAATGTGTTGGATTCCTCCACACTTTGAGAACGAGGGGTGGGCAGTACTTTACGGGTACCCGTGATTAATTCCTATAGCTTTAAGTCAAAGGGTCTCAGAGAGCCTAAGCTCTGCTTTGTGTTAAGTGCTGACTTCCAAGGATTTGGCTGAGCTCAGCAGGGAGACAGGAGCCATTTCCAAGGAACAGACCCAGCTCCAGATTATGATTTCAGAGAAACCTGAGGGTGTCCAGACTCAGAATATTTCTTGCACCTAAACCATTCTCCCTGGCTTGGACAAAGAAGCAAAAAACATCTCCAGTTTGCTCAGTTTGCAAGACAGAGAGAAAGAAGCTGAGCTGAAGTCTGAGTTCTTGATATCTTGATATCTGCTAGTGTTCCTCTTAATGGAGATTTTTAACATTGCAAAATGCTCTGAGGGAGCTCTTTAAATGTGGAGCTGACACCTAACTGCATAGCTACAGGGGCACCTTTCCAGCCCTGACACTCAGCACTTCTCTGCACAGCAGCAGGAAGCTCCACAGCCTCCTGTTCAGGTGCCTGGGGTACAGCTTTACACAGAGCACAAAGTTTGCAGCTGAAAGGGTTAAGGACAGGGTTCCCACCTAGTGGCTCTTCTTTAAAAATGAGATGAAATGGAACGAGCTCAAATCAAGTCAGATCCCCCACCCTTCTGATAGAACGGTGCTAAAAGGTCAACTTCCAGAATGGTATTGCTCTCGGGCCGATCTTGTGGTGGCTCTGTGGTTTCCGCCTATATAAATTTGATAATATTTTACAAATGCAGTATATGAAATATATTCTTAACATGTGTTTAATACATTTACAATCTATTAAAATGAAAAACAGAATATGCTTCAAATACTGCTTGGGTATTTGCTTAATGCAGTATGTCTGGAACATGTTAAACATTATTTTAGAGGTAATTGAAACATTTCACACACATTCACCCCGCGTACTGTATGTGTGTACTGCATGCACTTCGGGGGCAGATCTTGCCCCAAGCGCATCCAGGCTGCGGGCTGAGAGGTTCTGTCAGAAGTTCCTGGCATTTCCCTTCCTGCAGAGGCGCCCTGGTGCCCATGGCACTCCCAGGGAAGCGTAATTCCTCTCTTCCTTTGCCCCGCTGGCACACGGCCAAGGGTCCTCACAGCTTCGGGCTCTCTGCATCTCTCAGCTTTGTTTTTGCTAAATAAATTTGATCCAAATTTACTCTGGGCAACTGATTTCCAAGTTACAGAGTATTATTTCAGCTCACTTCAGCACATAGCCTGTCAAAGCAGCCATTAAATACTACTCAGATGAATATTTATGTAAATACACATGGTACAGGAATATTCCTGCGTAAGTATTTGCTTAGTTTCACAACATGTTCCTCTCACTCATGCCAATGTTCCCTAAAAGTGAACAAGGTGTATAGAATAATGATGGAGAGAATTCCTCGTCCTTGCCCAAATAAATGGTCACAAAGACTTGATTATAGTATTTTCCTTGTTATCTCTAAATAATCATTTCACATCCCAGGACTCGACAGGATGATTTACACATTATATATATACATTTTCAAGGTGATTGAGCTGCTATCATTGCTCCAGGGAAGCAGTACAGTTTAATGGACACAAGTGAAAAATGTGTTTATTTCCAACTTGGAAAAAAAAAGTGATGTGTCCCGAGCTTCTCTACGCCACTGCTCTCTCCTTATTTCCCTGTGCACAGTGTACACTTTTCAGACTAGGAACTTGAGCTCAACTTGCCATAGAGCTTTATTTTTTCCCATTCTTTCAGCCTGGTACAACAATATAATAAATATTGAGGGAGACAGCAGTTACACTTCTAGCTGGCTGTCAGAAAAGCTGTACTTCATGTTGAGACATTGGCTGCTTGGAGGAAGGCCATTTGTGTACAATGTAAACTCCTGAAGCTGAAAGTCAGGGTTTTCCGAGCATGCGTGGGGAAGTTTTGCTTAGCACTTGGGATCCAGCCTCTGCTAGGAAAGGAGCTAGGAACGCAAATTACATATGGAAAAAACATGAGATGAGAAGGGAGAAGATCTTTGTTCTCATGAAAATAAGATAATAGCAATAACCAGCCGTTTTCTGTCTTATTCTTAGCTGGCAATCTCATGCAATATAGACCCTGACATCTCAAATTCTTTTTCCCAGTGGAGCCCTTTACTCCATCTACTGCCTTCTCCCAACCTTTTTCATCTTTCTAAAATCCTTTCCCTTTGCCAAGAAATGTGGGCAGCTATTAATTTGTCCTTGTGGTGGTAGACTACTAGCTATTTATGATTTCAGCTTTGGTTGAGAAACAAATTTTAGCTTGGAGCCATTAGAAATTAAAAAAAAAAAAAAAAGATCAAAGGGGAAAATAGACTAAATTATGTCTCATTAGAGCGGCTTGTGGGTGTTTAATATCTGTACAACACTTACTTATCTTCTTCAGTGAGTTATCTTTCTGGTAAGATGGCCCAGGAAATGAATACATATGAAAAAGCAGAGCAATCATTTTGTAAGGACAGCCAAAGCCAGAGAGCATAACTTTCACCTATCATATTACTGTTCCTCTTTAGATTTGGGTTACACCTCAAGCAAGCAGCTTATGGAAAGGAGAGACTGTACTCTGCATTCCAGTTTCTTCAAGGGAAAAAAACTTTTTTCAATTTGAGATTGTGCTGTATAACTCTTCTTTTAAAATAAGGATTATTCCACAATAAATAAATAAATACAACCTCCTGTTGTCTTCACATGCTCTATTCATGCAGCCAGATGTTTCGAGACATTTCATAGGAAATTTACCTGGGAGAGCATTGCAGGCGAGTAGTACATGCCATGAAGGGTTCGTACTAAAAGGAGATCACTGATTCTAGTCACAAATGTCCTGTGTACCTGACTACAACTTGAAAGACCATCTCAATGGCAAGCGCACCTCTAAAAGATTCTGAATGTTCCCAGAAAGCTTCCTTTGGAGATGATTTTCATGCTCATGGCAGATCTTACACATAAATGTTGTCATTGATACTAGGTCTGTCACCTGAAGAAACCAATGAATAAATCAGTCTGAGTTGAAAGAGGCCAACATGGCAAAAGCCACAGTACTGAATTTCTTCCAGTAGTGCACAGTGAGTGAAACAAACAGCTGTCCCGATACAGAAGCAAAGATTACCCGTTTTGTGTATTCCTTAGCATTTATCAGTATTCAATAAAGGGCAAGAAAGGGCAAAAATCTACCTACATCGTTTGCTTCTCATTTTAAAATGCTCAGTATTCGCAATGCTGTGAAGTGGAGACATGACCAGCAAAGAACTTCGGTTTATGTACCTTACATTTTTGGCAAGTCAGGCTTTATTCCTTGTGTCCTCCCTTTCCTTTCATCTCTTCTTCTCCTCCTCCAACCATCTCCATCCAAACCCAACTTGCCCTTTGAAGCCTAAAGGAAATTTTGTAGATTACAAATCTGAATAAAGTTCAACAGTAAACAAGCAGAAAAACGACCACATTGGTGCCACGTTCTTGATAAATATTAGGCCTGACGTAGGTTGGGGTTTTTCCTTGGACTTCTGCTTGCTGATTGCATTCCAGGAATCCATTTTTTTCATAGTGGATCTTTTATTATTATTATTATTTATTTAAGAGTTGAAAACTTGATGTCGTTTTCAAGCCTGTAGGTAGTCACAAAGTGCATTGTGCCCACTAGGTGTAAAACAAGGGCCATGGTTGACAGGTCATAGTGGCATCTAATTTTACAGAAAAAGATGCACCTGGGTATTTTACTTCATTTTGTTGTATCTTATTCTGCTTTACTTGTTCATTATTTTCTCCTACTGAAGCTCTCAAAAAGTAGACTGTGTATGAAAAACAAGCAGACGTATCTACTTTGCAAAGCAATGAAGACACTTCCACATGAAAGATAAAGAAAGTCACCAATGCACAAGTTATTTAGCACAAGCAGAACTTCTTAGCCACAAGACATTTCTGAAATATTCATCAGATTCTTTGCCCCATCCTATGCTGAGTTATAGCATCTCATGTGAATCCACTCAAGCAATTTTTAAAGCAAAGAATGGCAAAAGAGGGGCAGAAGGAACAAGTCTTCATGTGAAAGAAACAGGGAAAGCAGTTTCACGTATGGTACAGAAAGATGGCCAATAAAATAAGAAACTCAAAANNNNAAAAAGGGCCAAAAAAAAAAAAAAAAAAAAAAAAAAAAAAAAAAAAAGATGATAGTTCTTCAAAAATTGGTGAGATTATGACAAATTTCACTTTCCAGGTCTTGGAAGCCTCAAGTTTTTTTTCAGAGCAGTGTTTGAAATATAGGAGTGGCTGAACCGCAGAGAAATCTGACTGCCCAGATACTTTTTCCAGTGAGTTTCTTTCTGAAAACAGGTGACTTTGCTGGTGAGGAATGAGATGTTTTAAAAATCTGTTCAGTTGCTGAACCTAAAATAAAGATCAATCAAGATGTGGGAGGCCTGGATACCATCTTCTACTCAAAGGTTCAAGTTCTTAATACTTTTTCCAATACAATTATAGCAAGCACTGAATAGAAGTGTTAGGGTAGAATCCAAAGAAACTAAGTTATTTGAGCCCAGTCCTGCACATTCCACGGAAAATGTTTACTTGATCCCAGCAGAGAGACTTCAGGCAGACACTGACTTATGTTGAGTCCAGAGCTCGCTGAAGAGCATACAACATTTTGCTCTATTTTGAGGGGTCAGGAATAATCCATAGGCGGAGTAAAGTTACTCAGAGGAGTAAATGAGCAGCCAGTGAGTTCCCTGTACCCTGGGGCCAGCTGAAAGCAACAGGCAATGCTGAACAAGAACGCTACCATCCTTGAGGACACTTGCCATAGCTTGGACCCTGATACAGCATCCTTCTTATATTCAAACTGTGACTATTTTTAAATCCTGGACAAACTCTGCAAAACAGATTTTAGTGAATATTTGGTTGCCTTTTAGTGATGGTCAGCTATATTTTGTCTCTTGTTTTCCTTAGTATTCACTATAACAGCTGTGTTTTACCTTTTTTGTTCAACCTGCTATTCTCTTAGACTTGGAAGTACCTGAGGCAGGGCCCACCTTTTACTCTATATTTAACACAGAAGAGCCCTCTCTGAGATCTGCACACACTGGTAAATAGCAACAAAGCTGATGGTGTTCTATCAACAGCTGTCATGTCCTACTTGTATTCCTGAGAATATTGCAATAGTCGAACCAAGATAACACCTAGTCATGGCAAGCGAGGTCCGAACTGATGAACACCACAAGACAGAACAAGCCCTGCAGCCGTGCTGTCAGGCAGCAAGTGCATTCAGCCCATCTCTGCGGCCAGAGAAAATAAACAATTCTGAATGTTAAATAACTTTAATCAACCAACCAAGAATAACATATGCTTTTTTCAGCATTTACTTCCAATTATTCAGAATTAAATACACTAGGTTTTCTCACTACTTTATGTCTCTTCCCAGCATTGCATTATCTTTAAGTAATCTGCAACTGCTCCACCTAAGGCTGTGGTCTAAGATGGGCTGGGCATGTTTATTTGTACTTAGACTGAAAACCTCCAAAAATAAATTACAAACCAGGTGTATCGAGAAGTGATGCTTAGTGACTCAGGAGGTGGCATCTAGCCCATTGAGTCAATACTGCACTGACAATCTGGCACCAAGCAAGGACACAATGTCTTCTTGCTGATGCTTTATGCAAAACAAGACAAAATGTTCAGTTTTTCATATATAATACAGCATATTGCTTTCTTCTCCTTTTCTTAGGCTCCACAAGATTGCACTTGTGAAAATGAATCTAGGTTTCCTCAGTACAAGAGTTGGCAGAAAGTGATTTACTCTCAGCCCATAGCTGCCCCACATTTTGTCAAGAAGCCCAGGAAGATAGATAGCAGTGCTGGAACATCTCAGCCTGGGTCTTCCCTACTTCCAGTCAGCCACAAAGTTGTCTTAAAGTTGGGCTTTTAAGCCTGGAATCACTTTTCCCCAGCAGCAGGAACTCTCTCCGTTTTCCCCAGTAGGATGTGTTTCCCTCCCAGTATTACAACCCTCAGGCTGGAGGGAACAGAAATTGCATATGTTCTGCCACTAACAAGATGACTCAAGACTACTGCCAATAGTGTTTGTTGTACAAATATTGCTCAGACAAAATAAACAAAATAATCACTGGTTGGCA
>VXAV01004367.1:637784-672629 GCA_013399715.1 Alectura lathami
TGGAAGTGTCATCTGTTTTGGTGGTCAAGCTGTGAATGGGCAAATGTGATCTCAGCCTGGTTCAGTGACACCACACGCTACAGCAGCCAGGAACAAAAACATCAGGGGGCCAGACCACTGCTGCCTTTACATCCAAAACCTAAAGGAAAGTAGATAGTAATCCATGCTGTGGGAGCAGCTTTGGCATTTACGTCTGCAGAATGAGCCAGCCTGTCAGGGTGGTTCTCCTACCCAAACTGATACGGCAGGGACTCACCGACAGTCATGCAATTGCAAAATGGACAGCACTGGTGTGTCCAAAGGCAAACATCTCCCCTGCAACAGAGATGCTCCATGGCAGCCAGCTATAGGACTCTGTGAGCCTATTGGTGCTGACTTGCTATGACATAACTGCCACCAGCATAAATCACTGTGTGTTCAAGCGATCAAGTTTGGTTGGCAGGGTCCTAGACCTTTTCAGATTTCATGGCTAGTTAGCTCCAGATTCCTTCCCAAAATGCTCCTATCTTTACACTTTGAGAAAATATCCACTGCTCCTAAAGAAGTTTCCAGTCTCATTCTGAATGACTTAATTCCTTTTTTTTTTTTTTTTTTTCTTTTTTCCCCTCTAAGAAAGTAAAATCTGTGTGCTTTCTTATTAAGCCACTTTATTCTTGGCAGGCTTTGAAAAAAGGCCCTACTTCAGCAATTTAAGCTTTTCTTCCTGGAGGCACAATACTCAGACACGAGGAAAAGTAAGTCAAGAAGACAAAATAAACATATTTTTCAGGAAGACTCTAAGCCAACTGGAACTTTCACTGAATGATTGAGAGACTAGTGCTTTTGATATGCACAAATACATCCCAGTAATGCGTACCCCATGCAGGCACACACCACAGTGCTGGATAGAGTGGTAGAGGCGGAGGGGGAAAACTGTAACAGATATTGGAGTTTGTGCCCCCCCAACACTGGCTTTGAAATACACATACAGCTCTGTAAAGGTTGCACTACATCATGAATGATTAAATTAAATTTCTATCACCTGGACAAAAAGAGGGAAAGGAAATAGCCACTGCTTGTGAATTGTTCATAAAACATTCCACAATACTTCAGGATCTGGTGTTTGACAAAATTCTTAAACTTTTATTTACGTTCTACTCTCCATTTACCTGCTTAAATAAGATAAAGCAAATGTGACTGGATTTATACTGTGGTCTAACTCACACCCGATTTATCAAAAAATTTGGTAGTTTCATGGGTGGTACATGCTGCCACCCTTTAAGGAGGTTAATGGTGCTGACTGCTGAATGCCAAGTAGGCCCATGGCTCCAAACAATAATTACAGCTTTAAGCGGTGAGATTAAATCAGTATACTTAGGATCTTCATTAATGTATTGCACCCTGCTGTCTTCTTTAAACTGAAGCATTTTTATCCAGCAAAGAGGATCCATATGCCTGTTTGGAGACTGCATCCCACTGCAGTGGGAAATCAGTGGGAAACTGATTCACACAGATAAATAGAAAAATAATACTAATAGAACTTGCTAAGGAGTTCTGGGCACATAAATCACTGCCATGAAATATCCTCACGCACCTTGAGCAGAAGACACCCACGTATTTGTTGTACGGCTTAGAACCTGACTCATGAATTTGCTCATGGATGTCAAGTCAGCTTCTTGCTCCTAATTACTTCTTTTATTGAAGACAAAAAAGCAGAAGCTCCCACATGGAACGAAGCCCACTGCATCCACGTCACTGCCTGACTGTGCAAGGTTTGTGCACCTAGCACTGCTTCAGGTCTTCACCCTTGAGAAGGCCATGGAAGAGTCTCAGTGAGAGGAATTCTAGAACCACTCCAGGGAAATTCAGATTAGTTTTGCTCTCAGTGATGAAGAAAACCAGGGCTTTAAAACAAGCTCCAAAACAGTGGACTCTTCAAAATCCAGTTAATGCCAACAGTTCATTCTTAAGTTACCTGCACTCACAACAGCGGCAGAACCACAAAGGGCAGGAAAGCAAACTGTACCAAGGTGGAACAGAAACTCATGGAACAGCACATTTCCCTGAATGCAAACGTCACCTTCTGTGTGCTTAACGCCCTTGAAATTTACTCCATGCTTATGCGATTAATATGGGAGAGAGAAACACAGTTCAAGCCCAGTTCAACACAGACCGTGAAACCTTTTCTGTTCAGATGGCCTTATGAACGAAATAGTTCTGCATCACTTCTATTCCCCTATAACTGAAATTGAATTTGAAGTTCAGGTTATGCAACAACATAGCATTGTCTCATTTTATTAAGGCCACCAGCTTCTGCAGGTCTTCGGCATGTTATTGTTCTCAATTAACACGCTTCTCCTCTTTCTCTCTGGAATCTTTCCTGCTGGTTTGCATTGTAATAATACCTCCAATGCACAGCCTCCAAGATAGATTTCAATTTGTGAGGCCAGTTTTACTTCATAATCCGCTATTCAAAGTTCCCATTCTAACATGCTGCATTAATTAGGAGAAAATTAGCAGAAACAAACAAACAAACAATTTCTTTGCTTTTTTCTTAATAGGTTGCTTTTGTATGTGGAATGAATCTTTACATCAGAAACAGTGGTCAGCAAATGAAGCCAGACAGTAGCTGTGTCTTTTGGCAGTGGGAATAATCTAATAAAACATCACCTTTCAAAGACAAAAAGAAAAAAAAAAAAAAAAAACTTTCTCTGGACATTCAGTAACGTCACCTCAACACGAAATATATTCCACTCTTGGTTTGTGTTTTTTGGACCAATGCAGCTTAGGATGGTTGTTATCCCAAGACCATGCCACCAGAGTCGGAATTAATAATATAAACGGAGAGCCCAAGCTCTGATTGACAGCTCTGATTCTGTTAATACCTTCTAGTTGGTCTTCTACCACGGTCAGAAGTTAAAATTTATTTTGACAAGCTTTCGGCTGGTTATGGAGGCTAGAAGCTTTATACTGGGGTATCCAGTGATTAAATATCTGGCATAGATTATCAAAAACTATAGGGAAAGGCAAGGAAGGCCTCTTGATGACAAACTAGATCCTGCAGCGCATAGAACTTGGTTTTAATTAAGTTATTACCTTCCTTAATAGGAAGTAGCTGTTCCTTTGTTCTTTTGCAAGTCAGCAGACAGTAACTGAGCATGGAATGTAAGCAACTCAATTAAGGAAAGGCTGCCTTGACGGATGCTTGCATGCACACGGAGGTCGCCCCGCTAAAGTACCTGCTGGTTTCTGTTTCACCCGGTGCAGATCGCCTCTCCAATGAGCAGCACAGGACTGCTGGGGTGACGGTGTCATGGCTCAGGCACATAAACTCTGCGAGGGTCAAAATGAGTAATTCAGGATTAAGAGGAGAGCTCCTGGGCTTAATCAGTGGATTCACAGTAATTAAAGGCAGAAAGCTCTATGAGTCAACCCATTTATTTCCCAGGGCAGTGGCAGGACCATCTCCATAGTTCACTTTCTGTAACACCTCAGTGCACTGGATGAGTACTTCAAGGATGTTTCAGAAAACAGACCTCTATTCTGCCACTGTAAAATCTTTTTGATCACCTGTACCAATAGCATTCAATACCAACAAAAGAGAAGCCAATAAAAGCCCATTTCTTCCTTCCTTTCCACTTAGAGCAGCAGTTTATAAATCTGCAGCCACCACTGTTCAAAATATTATGATTGAGTTCAGTTCTGATTTCAGCAATAGTAATTTCAGCTTACAAGGCGTCAGGAACATCAGCAGTAAGAGCAAAAACAGACCCGTTAGTTTTCACTTTAGTTTCTTAACAATTACTCTAATCACACCAGGAAAGATCCGAGGTGCACACAGACTGAAGTCACGTACTGCAGAGAAGTACTGCACATCTCATACATGGATGCCTGAAATAATCCATTTTTATCTTTTACCTCTCTGGAACCATCCTCCCTGGGGAATTAAATATTCCCTGTGAAGTAAAATGTGATCTCAAACTCACTCCAGTCATCTAGTCGCACTTTATAGAACAATTTTATTTGATGTAGGGTAAGAGTGTAAAAGCCCCATGGCATACTGTAGAAAACTGCTACGCAGACCATTCTTGTACAGAACCAATCAGCAGCAACAAACATCCCATACCATAGCCCTGCTGGTGATGGTTTGTATGAAAGTGCAGTCAAGCACAGATGCTACATATGGTCACGAGAATCACTCGTATAGAGGGAGTAGCCACCCAAAACTAGCTTCAGACTATACACTTTACAAAGAGGCAATCCCCGTGAAGGGTTTATTAGAAAAAAGAGACAGAAAGAGTTTGGGGGGAAAAAAAAAAAAAAAAAGAGAGAGAGAACAAGGCCATTTTCAGAAGTCTAAAAATTTTCAGTCAGAGGATGCATGGGAAGCTGTCAGTCACTGCTCTCCCTCTGCAGGTTACTGAAGTCATGTGTGAGGGTAGCAGAACTGCTGCAATGTTTAACCAATGGTTGTTTAACACCTTTAAATAATGAAAATGGCAAAACATTTTAATAGTGAAAGTATACTCCATACTATGCTACATGATAATCTCAGATACTCAGCATGCCCTGCCCTGTGCATACAGCTGATACCAGGAGCAGTATGGAACTGACACCACACTTGAGATTGGGATGCCAGCTACAAAGATACCAGAAGATCTCACAGACAAAAATGGGAAAATTGCTAAAAGGCCAAGTGGAGGAAAATTTAGAAGTCTCAACCACTCTGTAATTCTGTGATTTGCTGCAAGGGAATGAGACTAATTGCTACAATAAAACAGTATAATTCTATTATTGTTGTTACAGTTACAATAACAATATGACTATTCCTACATGCCATTATAACAATACTTGTAATTGTAATAACTGATTCAGACAAGACAAGCACCAGTCTGTAGCTGATTTTTTTTTTTTTTCTGCACACAGCCCTCGCTGCTTAGAAGAAAGATATTCTGAAACCAGTCCATTACACATCTGTGCCCAAATGATGAGGGCTTTTTTCAGTTAACTCATTAGAACTTCTCAGACCTCATCTATTCACTCCACAGCACTTCCACTCTGGAAGAAAGGACAGACTTTATACAGGAGCAACTACTGATTCCTCAGAAGGGAAGATTAGAGAAAATCAGATCAAAGGGAAACGACTCTAAGGGTGCTCCTGCAGGAACTGGGTCCTCAGTAAACATCTTAATTAACAAAAGAGCTAGAGCTTGCCTTGAGAAGGCATCCAGAGAAGGCAATAAATGCAGAACAGCTGCTTTTGTGCTAAGCTAGCATGTCCCAAATGGACATATGGGAGATATGATTGCATAAAACATCGGTTGCATGTAAATCAGGAATGCTCCTGTGAGGCAAGGCTCATGTTGACAGATTAAATATCACCGAAGAAAAAGCCAACCTCATGTTAGACAATGACCTGGTTACTCAGTCTTCATCATCTTGGATAGCATCAGCTACAACTATACAGAAGATAACTGAGATTTAACATATGTTTGTTCCTTGAGAAGAGCTTAGCTAACAGTTGGTTCAAGACTGCTCACAAACTCCTTGCAGCAAGAGGCACAAGATGTTTGAGCAGTTTCCATCGGTCAATGGTACCATCAGATTAAGCTGGCATGTAGGGATCAAGAACAATCATGTCTTGGTGACACATTACGGATTATTTCATTCCTGCATTACGCCTTTCTGTTTTATCAATGCACTGGAGCCATTTTGAAGGCAGTGAATCGCCTAGTACAGGCTTTCCACATGGAAGACATGCTCCTTTACAAAAATAAGTTCCCCAAATTCTTGAGCTAGCCAAATACGTTTCATTTCAAATTAGTTCAGCGTGAAACTTCATCTTCTCATAGTGCTTTCTGAGAGTTATTGCTCCAGAAACGTCAGTCCCCATCAACGATGCACGTGGTTCCTTTTGATGTGATCCCCGGGCAGACAACGACGTGACGTCACTCGGGACTGATGCGTCAGGGTGACTCTGGGAATCACGAAAGCCCAGGAACACAACGAGAGATGTTGGGAGGCGGATGTGTATCCAGTAGGAACTTTCCCAGATTTGTGAACCAGGGCTGGACTTCCTTGCAGGCTCATATTAATCATATCATAGTTTCTCCGCATAGATTCTTCTCCACACTGCTCTGCCTTTTACGATTTCCACAGCCAGAAACTCGTGAGTTTCATCACTGATTTTTTTTTTCTCCAGGCATTGCACTTGATATTTTACTTGGAGGTTGGTTAATATCCAGGCATCCTTTAGACAATTATGAAGCTTTTGTATAGGAAATGAACACCTAATCCCCAGATCCCATGAGACTATGCACCCCTATAGAAGGAATATGGTTTCTAAGAAAATCCCTTGCCCTTTGCTTTAAGAAAATCCTTTGCCCTAAGTCTCATAAAACAAAGCTGCTTAGGGATCTTTGCAATAGCAGGGCTGAACTAAACATGCTTAACAAAGTTTCCCTTTGTCAACAGCATTTTGGTGAGGTTCCCTCCTGCAGGATGAGTGTCAGGCTTCAGGCTAATCTCTGTAATTCTTTAACTAGAGATTTGCACATTATTAAGTGGTAGTTTTCTCTGTGGGTGGAAAGCTATCTTATAGTGGAACATTTCTTCTGATGGAAAGCTCAAATGCTTCTTTCTTCATATAAGAGGCCAATGATGTGCATCTCAGCAGAAGGACAAAAGTGGCAAATGAAATTAGAATAAAATCCCTATTGAAATAGGAGAGATCCTATTCACCACAGCTACAGAGGGCAAGTGGAGATTTCTCAAGTTAGCCCCAACTGCTTTGCTAACCATTCATTAGCCTCTACAGGTAATTACAGGTCTTGAAAAGATCATTGCTGTGTGTGGCCAGCAATCACAGCTTGGACTGCATGGGGACAAGACCCTCAGGTCTGAGATGCAGTCCCACCTCATCATAACAAATGAGGTCCAATCATGGCACACCAGCACTGCACCAGTACAAACAGTACAGGAAAAGTGACGAGCAGGCAGGAGGGTGGCACATTAAGGTCTATGAGAAATTGCAAGGTGGGAAATCAGAAGGAAATTCGCCATGGTTTATTGAAGTCATTTTGGTGAATAATCTACCCAGCCCTTGGCCAAACAGGGACACTTCTCTGAAACAATCTGTCCCATTGTCATTTATTACGATCGCTTCCACATCCAACTTCAAACCTCCTTCCCTTAACAAACACAGGGCCAAACTCCCCTGAGGTCTTTACAGTGGCTTTACTGGGACCCTGTGCAGGCAAACTCCCGTTGGCACTGAGGTTTGATCCCTCAGCTTCATCTTGAATTCATTTGCGTGTGGCATTTGCATGCTGATTTCTTTGACGCCCTAATGGTTCAATTTCAAAGCACATCTTTTCCCTTTTATCTCTAGCTGAATGAGATGTCTCAATAAGTGCCAGATAAAGACGGAAGTCTTTTGTCTGAAATCACACAGGCATGGCCAGCTGTGATGAAAACTGGCTGAAGTTTCACAGGCTGCTTGTCTGCCTTCAAACTGGAGCTCCAGCTCCTTTCAGTCTGGAGGAACAGCACAGGGGGAAAAGGCCTTTCTTGCATGCATGGTTGCCAAAACAGCTGAGCGTCTTCCAGTGTTTATTTTTCCTTCCAGAAGTTACTTTTGATAAAGGGTTTGGGGAGAGAAAAAGGGAAGGGATTAAGAGGGAAGAAATAAAAAGAGAGCAGACTAACAGTTAAATCTATGATTTGCATCGTATATGGTATTGGAGGGTAGACCATCTTTACACTGAGAGTAGACGTTGCCTTTAGCATTTGAGCCTCTGAGTCAGACATTATTCAGTTGTTCAACAGTGGGATGCCCTTGTACTATTTTTCTGATTTTAAAGAGACTTGCTTTTGTGCCTTTGGGTTAGTTGACCATTGAATACAGCCTGGCACTGAGAAGTAAAAGCTGTTTCTTGAGCCAGTTAATAGCAAACAAAATTTTATCTATGTTAAAAATTCGTCAGTAGGCCTCCAAGATGGCATAATTAAGGAAGGATTATTACAAAATCAAGGATAACAGTAAGGTGTGTATTTTGAATAATATTTTTACAGGTCTTAAGAGATTTACCAAATATGAAACCTCCCGTACAGTACTCAGCACTGGTTACATACCGATCACATTTGCTCAGGGTGGTGCATTAGGAACTGGAAAGATCTAATTCTACTGCTTATGCCAAAGAAATCTAGAGGGTGAGTTTATTCCCCAAATGATCTGCCCCGAAGCTAAAGCAAGCGCATGCGTTTTTCACGGAGTTATTGAAAACATATTGAGTTTAAGCTCCAGAGGTCTTGACACATGGAGAACAGTTTAAAACCTGCAAGGCCACGATGCTTGTTAGGATTACACATGGTGAAGACTGACTAGCAGTTGCTGATTTTGGTCTCATTACAGCCTGTAATGCGGTTTGTGCAGATTGTAGCTTGGCACAAGCTTCTCTCCATAAAACCGAGGAGCAAGAGCCACCGGTGCATCTTTGACCACATTTTGCACAAAGATTTGGGTGTCAACCTGAACTCCAGCAATCCTGCCAAACCAGCGCCATTTTATTATCCTTCCAGTAAGATGACAAGGAAATGTAGCTTCCCCGCAGGAGCTCCAAGGGGTTAAATTCCCTTGGAGAAAGGAAAGTCAGATGGGCTAGTCTCAAATAAGCCGCCCATCTGGGAAATGTCAAGTTTTCTCACAATGTTTTTAAGGGTTTGTAATGTGGCTGATCGTTTGCATGCATGAAAACAGCATGGGAATGCAATATTTCCTACTATATGTGTGGTGGAGCCCTCCAGTCCAGCTGTATTTTCCTTGTCATGTTCTTGAATTCTGACACCATTTAGAACATGCCAGTTACTACCGTAGAAAATGCATTTTCATTCTGTTCCTTGGATGAAAAGCACATTAAGGCAGAAGAGAAAAACCAGCAGATTCTGGAGCTATCATTGAGGTCCCTTNAAACTCAGTTTGACACCAACCTAAAAATGAGAATGTGAAAGTCTGGGCTTGACGCCACAGAGGAAGAGAGAGAATGATGACAACATTACTGTCACTGTATTACCACACACTGTAAATTAAAGTTAGTGGTAGGCAGTTTGAGCACTATTCCTGTCTGATTCATTAAAAAAATACAGTAGCTCCATGGGCACAGAAGTCTGGTTCCTCATGTATCTGATATATGATTGGAAAGATGCATCTTGTCCTGTCTTCAGGAGAGGCCTGTATTCTCAGCGTCCCAAGCAGAGCAGCAGATTTGTAGCCATTGACTCCTGCGGACAGGACCCCATGCCTGATGTGCTGGCTACGTCTGAGGAGAATCGTTGCTGAAATATGTGAGCCAGATCCTCCATAGGTGTAAACTGGCAAATCCCTACTAAAGTTAATGATTTACTGATTTAGTCCAGCTGAGGTCTGGCACTCTGTGTGCAAGTGTCAAGAAGAGGAACTATTTATTCCTAAGTGAACCATTAACTTCAGATCCATTATGTTCATCTCTGCAGTTAAAATTCCTACTACATTTCTTCAAAAGAAAAAAGAGTGATATATATGAGTCATATGTCTACATACCATGCACCATGAGCAGCAGAAGCTGTAATTAGTACTTCTCAACAGAGCTATATAAGTAACTGGCTTCTCCTTTTACTGCCAAGTCAAGTATAGACCTTTTGGATCAAATCATTACAAAAATATTTTAATGCAAATTGATACATCAAAATGTGTTTCTTGGGGGTAAAATAATGCTCAGCATTTCACTTAGACTCAGGCTTGTTTAGTTATAGTTTAAATAGAATTACAGGGAATTTTGAAATGCAAAGGTCACTTCAGGGAAAAAAAAATAAGAGTATTTTGCTGTCAAATATCAAAACTAAGTTTCCTGAATACACCCTATGTACACATACATACACTCATATCACTCCAATGAGTATCTCAGCAAATACAAGGTAAGTACCTGTCTCTAAACCCACACATTTTTCACCAAAATATGTTTTATCAGGACATTTTCACCCAGCAATATTACTTTCTGCAGAAAGGCCTAGAAGAAAACATTTACTGTCTAGGACTATCTACACTGGATGTTGTTTGTATTACCTTGTCTGTCTACTTATCCATTCATCTAATCTAGACAGTATTTACAGACAAGAGGAAAGGAGATTGAGGTCTCCACACGACCACAGCTGGTACAGTAGCTCCTTTTGTGGTAGAGGTCAGGTTATCCATCCACACAGGTAGCAGAGATGGATGCACTGCTCTCTCTGCTTCATTTGCAGACAACTACAATACTGTCTGAGCCCACAGCACTCAATATCAGCATGTCTTCTATTCTGTTTTTCGTAAATCTAAAGCTCATACATGGATGTGTGACTACAACATATAGGCCTAATGGAGCTGTTGAAAGGAAAAACAGTGATGAAGCCAAGAGTTGTCGGCTCAACCTTGTATCTGTTCCTGTAATTTATGCACTTACAGTTGCTGCTGTGCATTTTTACTGTCTGAGACTACAGAGACAGAAAAAAGAACACAAAATAAAAAGCATTGTTAATGTACTTGTTTAATGATAAGAAATCCTCTCTATTTGGTGACCACTTTTACTTCTTTAGCATTTCTTGTTCTGTTTAGAGTGGAGGAGAAACATTGTTTGAGTGCAAAGTCTAGCTGTTCAGGTTAGAAACCACTTGGCTTTGGTAGGTAGCAGTATTTGTGTGCTTTATGGTCTGCTTCTGCAGTCAGATGGGGCTCACACTGGGGCCACGGCAAGCTGCAGTGGCATGCATGGGAGAGGTGAGCTCTGCAGAGTACAGTTCTCACTGCCTGATGCATGCTGGCCATGTAGAAATTGTTCCATTGAACAAAAATGAGGGAAAAAAAGAAAAACAAACCACCCTTCTTTAATGTGACCAAAACACACTGACTTCTGTTCCCTCATGCAATGATGAAACAGCAGGCTTCTACCAGATGAGCTATATGAGAATATGATTTGTCTCAATGCTTTATTTTGGGTTGAGATGGGCAATTAAAAAGCCATACACATTCAATAGTCAAGACCCAGATTCACACCTAATAACTGTGCTGCACATCATCATGGCTTCAGACAAAACAATTCCACGCAAAAGCAGCCAGACGAACCTATTACTAATCCTACCAAGGGCTTTGCACAATCAGATACTTACAAGAAATAGGACCATATTTCCTGAAGTGTCTTAAAGTTATCATTGACTTGTTACATGAGATTTTCCAAATACACTCTGGCTGGAGTATCATTCTTGGTGGCTTCCAATGCTTAATGAGTCACCTCCTAACAATCACAGAACAACGAGTATGTAACTGATTTCAGGACATTAGTAGAGACGTTTCTTAAAAAAAGACTTAGTTGCTGATTCTGGTGACAAAAGAAAAAAGCCTTTGCTCTTACCACCTTTAGTCCTAATGATATAATGATGGTAATAACCTGGTGGCTTCAGCCAGTATTATTACTTACAACAGAATTTGAAACTTCATACAAAAAAGATACCATTTTAGGTAGCCAAAACTATTCGCAAATTTAAGTCAAACAAAAATAAAATAAAAAAACGCCAAAATTTTTAACTTGATGCTTAAAAATGTAATGACCAAAGGGATGCATACAATATGAGCTTTAAAATGTTACTGACAGCATTAACTAATCTCCCCTGTGGTGGATATTGGAACATCTATTTCAGTTTGCTGGTTTATTTATCGCTGTGGCCCTCACAATCAGAGCACACTGGGTTGGAAAGCGATCTAGGTACAAGCTGTGAAAACTCCTCTCACAACATCCATTTCAATGTTACAAAACTTCAGCTAAGCTTCTAGCTACCTGAAAACAAAATGAAGATGGGAATTATAAGATTATTTTTTACTTCTGGAAGTTTTCTAACTCTTTGCTATGCTGGAGAATAATCTTATGGAAAGAAAACAAAGCCACTGTCACTGGACATGAACTTCGCTTCCTTTTTTGTTTGCGTCAAGGCCGATCACACATGTCCATGCACACTGTAAATGTCAAATGCGCAAACAGAGGCACAAGATTCAGCAGCAATTTGAAGCAGAATACTCTGGTGAAGCTAAAATTATTCAAAACTTGTGCTAGTTCCAGCTCTCAAAGCTGATTCTACTCAGAACTAGAATGCTATGAATACTTGGCCAGGATTAATAAACACATCAGCTATTTTTCTGAGGTTTGATTTCATCAAGCATCATTGGACAAACTCCTATGGAATGCTTAACATGACATTGCTCTTATCTAGCTGCCCAGTGTGGGACTGCTTTTTGGAATCATCTGATACATTTATTAAAAGCCTTCAGAAGGTCACTCACACTGCAAACTAAGGTCAGCCATAATAACGTCTGTATTTAGATGGATGAACTGCTCTGGGCTCCCCCACCTGCTGAAGGGTCTAATGAGCCAGCTGAGAGTTCCTGTCATAGCAAACATACCCCTTCTCAATTATAACCCAGAGAGTGGGTTGAAAATGCATGAGCATGTAGAGCTTTAGGAGTAGGCATTTGACAGCGATGAAAGAAATAAAAGCAGGCCCAGAAAGAACACTGACAAGCAGCTGGGGAAAAAAAGTTCGCCTGCACTATGGCGAAAGATATAATGCATTTTGCCCTGAACTCTGAGCACGGACCTTATTTATGTCTCTTTTAAACCAGATTGCTAGTGAGTGATACGGTTTGTTTCTACAAGAATCCTGCGGTAATAGTCACAGAGAGTGAAACTGCCTCAGGTGCAGACAGGCCACCGTAAAGCCTTCCACACCGCTCTGCCTCCTCCAAACACCGTGTTACCGCGCAGACAGCCCATCCATTACGGCCTGTGAGAGAAGCTGAGAGGGATACCGGGCCCGAGGAGGGATTCTGCCTCATTTCCCGGGGAAAGCAGCCTAAATTCACTATCGAATACACACACTGTTGCCCCATCTGTAACTGAACAAGTTGTCAGAGTAATTCTGATGGGGGGCATTTGGGGAAGGACGTCTAGGGGCTGCTGTGCCCATGATGGGAGGACATGGCCGAAGCCAGAGGAACTGTGTTGCCTCCACTGGTTGGCAATGGCTTTCTGTGTGCCAACTGAGTGACCAACCTCCTGCCAGCCATGATGAAGTGAAATATAGACGTGTTCTTTTTAAAACAGAAACAGAGGAGATGAAGGAAAATAGATTTTGTGCTCTTACCTGGGATAGGCCAGTGGCCTACAGACTTCCTCACAGGCCCCGAGGCCTTCTGTGCTCCCCGCAGTGAGCAGCAGGGCCCAGCACCCAGGGCTCCCAGGAAGGGGAGTTCTGGGGAACTCCTAACTGCCAGGAGCGTCGCTGCTCCCTCTCCCTTTATCTCATATCTTTATACAAAAAGATGAACGCCAGGTAAAAGCTGGCTCAGCCGCTGAGGGCTGAGAGAACCACGCAGCAGCAGCCCGCCGCTGCCATCTTCAGGGTGGCGGCGGAAAGGCGGCCTCGGGCCGGGCCGCCGAGCAGGGAAGAGGCCCGGCAGGGCAGGCCGCGACGGGCCGGGCCGGGCAGAGAAAGCCCCGCTGAGGCAGCCGAGACAGGCGCTGGGCAGGCAGGGCAGGGCCCGAGCAGGCACGGAAAGGGTCAGGCACGGTGGAGCAGCTAGTGCCTAGGGGAGTGGGGCTGGACCGCCATGGAGCAGCCTCAAGCCGTGACAGGGCCCCAGTGAAGCGCTCCGTTGCCTTGATTGGGTCTGAAGTATTTCAGGCCAGTTGAAGGAGGACTGGCATGGGCATCTTGGGCACTCCAGGAAAGAGCTGAAGTCACAAGATAATCTGGAGTTAAACCTGGTGCCATGGCACGATCATGCTAAGAAGTTATATTGATATCCATAACATCTACAATACATCCCTTATACCACTGGGGCAAACCCTCTGAATGAAGTTAGGGTGCTCAAGGAACCACGTGAGGGTAAAAGGTGATGTGCTGAACCGCCCTCTGATGAGGCTTAGCGCTGATCTCTGCAAGTGACATGATGGTACATCATGTTGAGAGGTACCTCACAAACTCAGCAAAATTAAACAATTTGCATCCTACTAACTAACCATAGGCTAATACAGAGAAATGAATGACATCAGCTAGTCTCTATTCACAATGCAGTGAGCTACAGTCATGAAAAATTGCAAAAAAGAGTAACTAGGACATTATCCTAGTGAAAAGGAAATCTTTCAGCTTCAAGCTTCTGAGAGGTTTAAGAGAAATTTTCACAATTATTTAAAGAAACAAAGTATCCCCTAAAAGCTAACCACTATCTGAAATACATTTTATTTGTTCCACTGGAACTATAATAAACAAAAGCTACCTTTCTTCTGAAGGTGGACAGCCTATGGGGTCAGAGTTAGCACAATAACCGGGGTTTTGGGCAAAGATCTGTACAGCTTTGGTGCCTTGGCTTTGCTATTGTAAGCTGTCTGCTTAGCTTCATTTCAAAACACAGGGGTTTGAAATCAATCATGGTTTCTTTTGGTTGATGCTTGTTTGCTCTAATTCTCAGCTTTTAGTACTTCACAGCACTGACTCTGAAGTCCGAGCCAAGAACTGCATCACATTGATATGAACAAAACTCTTGCAAATTCAAGCTGGCCCTCAAAATCCATTAGTGCCCTAGGAAATTCAGGAGTTGGAATCATCGCAATAGAAAGGTATAGATTTGGTTTACATATGTTGACATGAGGATCTCAGTTGCACCCGTTATGAGAGTAACCGCACTTGGTGATGAGTGAGTGGGTTCTCCAAGGGGGAATGGAAAAATCAGAAATGGACCCTGTGTGGGAGCAATACGTTAAGGTGCTGACAGCTTAATGAATAACTTGACTGTTATGACAGTAGGACACCTTGCAGTTCCAAGAGCAAATATTTGAAATCATATGCAATGCAGGAAATGTATATAATGTATGTAGAGAATACATGGCTTACCCGTATCACTAACAGATGGTCTATGTTTTCACTTCAGAGGTTTTCTTCTGCACAATCATGAGTTACTGAGGGTGAGAGTGAATCCATAGCTTGCAACTGATGACATAAAATGGAACAGTATATTAAAGTCCCCTTTTTATGGTGGCCATATGGCTCAGAGGTTTTGGTAACAGCTAATTAAGATATTTGCCTGTAGGCCTCCCCTATAACCCTACCTCTTCTACTACTGCTCCAAAAGCTCTACCTAGCTGAGACGGTAAAAAAAAGGTGGTGATTATAAGATGGTTCTTTATGGATACATATATATTTCATTAAAATATATCCAAAAAAAAAAAAAAGAATTCTGGTCCTCTACATTGTCATTTCCATTTTTCAAAAGCTCTGTTGGATTGTGAAGACAAAACCTGACCAGTCTAAAGCAAGATTTAGGGGCTCCTATTAAAGAGGGAAATTTGTGAGGATCTTGAAATACCAGATTCTGCCGTCCACAGGTTTTTGGGACCGGAGGACCCTCTGCTCCAGATTTGCTTATCTTGATCCTTTTACGCATCATCATTCCCTAGCACAACTAAAACAAGGCAGCCCTTTTCTATGCATGCTGTGTACAGCTGATCCCATGAAGGGTTATTTTTATTCTCTTGAGAATGGATGGGAATTCTTAAAATTCATGGCTTTGGGGATTTTCATAGCTTATTCATGGGTGATTAGAATCTTTTGCAGAATGCTCAGATTTTGAACAGCTTTTTTTTTTTTTTTTTTTCCTTCTCCTTAAAACTAACTTCTTGTTTTGCAAAGAAGTTGTGGTATTTTCATTAAGAAATTCACACACTATTCAGTCTCCTGTTCAAGAAAATGATGTTTATTTTTATTTTAACAATTTGCACTGTGTATTAGAAATAGGATATTTCTCCAGAAAATAGGCCTTTATGAATGCTCTGTTCATGTTATCTACAAGAAAAAAAAAAACAGCAAAAAATTGGGAAGCTGAAGGCAGCTGATCATTTAAAACAGCAGAAAGAATAGACCAATCCACAGCAGAAAATGATGCAACTTCTACAGAAGTCAAAATGCTTCTACAGTACTAGTGGGGAAAAAAATAGACAGATGCTGCTTGTAGACACAGCACTGAAGGAATTTCGTACCAACGCAATTCAAGTGAATAATTTTTTGGGAATACATTTTTATGATTAACTGAAATGCACAATTTTTTTTATACTAACTCCTAATAAAGGAATTCAGTGCTTGAGGTTTCCTGAAAGGAAGCAGTTCTTTCTATGCTCACTACTGTTTTAGCTTTACTTTTCTGATTGCTATGTACATCTCACAGTTCATCTTGTGAGAGTCAACTTTCCAGTCCTACATTCAGGATTTGGTAGGGCACAGTCCTTGGGGAAAGAACAGTCCAACACAAGCATTTCATGTGAGCCTGGCAAGGTAATTGTCTCCTGCAGCTGTCAGGACTAATCACTCAATGCAAACCAGACCCCAGCATTTGTGGTAGCCTGAGGGCAAGCAAAATATCAATTGGGCTACAAATCAAGAGTGCAGCATCCTCTTGCACCATGAATCAGTTAAATGAGACAAGCAATTCAAGTGCTAAGTCAACATGGTCTGTATAAACAGGCATTTGGAAACTGTATTTCGGTTATTTGCTTCACCTTATTTTTAGAAGGCAGCTGAAAAAGTGAGAGAGAGAACATGAATAAACTGCTTGGGCTGGACAAACCAATTTGGATAAGATAACCACAATCCTAATGTCTTCACAGAAATTTCATCTGAATATATAATCTGTGTTGGTGGTTGGAAAAAATCTGGTCAAATTAAAAAAGAAAAGGATCTCCACACTTCATTCTTCTTCATTGAATTGCAGACCTGAAGCAGAAGTATAGTATACTAGATGTTACTTGACATCTATTCTCAAGTAAATACTAGGCTATCCTGCAGGAAAGCTTGTTTATCTGTGGTTTGCAGACTAAAACTAAAATCAGCATTGCAAGAGCCCTCTAGAGTAGGAAAATCTTTATGACAAGAAGATGAGAGATGAAACCTGGCAATTTTGCATTGGTTTGTAGTTTCCCTTCATCCCAAATTCAGATTCAAGGATGTGAATTCAAACCAGAAGAAAGTTACAACATACATCCTGAAAATTACTTTCCACTAATTATTAGTGGAACAGGGATGATTACATGATTGTCTTTTTGTAGAAAAGCAGCAATAACAAGTTTTCCATGAGTTCAATGGACCTCATAAACAGAATAAAAGACAGGGTGAAATGGGCAGTACCGAAATCAGCTGCAGCCATCTCCCCTCTGAATACAGAGGTCTCCTAAGGAAAATCTGCACATGCCCCTGTCCAGACACTTTGCAGATTGTTTGTGAGGTGGTGACGTGATCAGGAGGAGGAGAGCATGGGACATGCTGTGTGAGAAGTAGCTCTTTCAGTCCAGCATAGACAGGACTGACAGAAGAGAATTTCAGCTGGATTGGAGGAAAAATAAAAACAAAATAATTAAAAAAAATAGGCAAAAAAATGTTATACCTGTAGCTAGCTTTCTGTTTAGACTGGGACACCACTGAGCTGGGGATGGAGTATAATGGTGTGCTGATAAGGGGGTAGTTCCTGCCTGAGTCTCCTCCCTCAGCCTCCATCTGTACCAAATCATTCACATCTACCGTCTGTCTGGCATCATTGATTTTCTTTCAAGGTAAATATTTTCCTTCACTAGCAGACCCAGTAATAGGAACCCAGTCCATTTGCACCACCTTAAGTAGGTGATATCTGTGTGTTTCTGTAATATACATTTGCAACATATCAGAACTCAAAACTCATTCTCCTCTCACTTGCATTGCTTCTGCAGTGATGTAACTCCAATACTCCTAGTTCTTTCTTACACTAAAGGGAGAATAAGAGTCCTCGTGTTTCTAAATTTCTAAACATGGCGCTACCACCATAATACAGACCCTGGATTGTAAGTGCTAGCTGTTTAGAGCACAGCCTGGACATCAGTTTTGACTCATCACATGTGGATTTAAATAACCAAAACATCCACATCTCATTTGCAAAGAGGGATGGAAGAGTTCAAAATGATGGAATAAATAAGTGGGGTTTGGGAGACTGAGAGGATTGTACCTACTCAAGACAGAGAACAGGCTCAAAGTTGAGCATTAGTCTAATATTTAATAAATGAGTATTTCTGCTTTGAACTGGGATAAAACAAAATATTGTGGCATAGAAATGGGTGAAAACATTGAGTAGTATCACTTGGAGACTGAATCAATCTTTAGGAGTATTGGAAAGCTTCAAACCTTAAATTTTGTCATTGGGGTGCCTAGACTACACAAACTTATTTATTCTTACGGGAAAAGGTCATGCTTTTCAGTGGAATTAAAGTGGCTTAAGTGCTTATACTCTTCTGAAAACAAGGATTTTACCTGGAAGAGGTGGATTCTGCTATTGTTTCCTATGAGGGATGCTTGCATTCGCTTCCGATGGAAGATATGCCATCTTGGAATAAAAGGAAGGAAGCCAGTCTGCGTCCTCCGCATCATCCACACAAGTGAAACCCTGTATTGAAGACTTTGTCAGGTCTTGAAAACGCAAAGCTGATGCAAGTATATCAGCAACTGCTGTCGCAGAACAGGATAGAAGAAGATGTCAAGTAAACACCTTTATCAGAGGGAGGGGAGCTATGAGGTTATTGCTTGCAACTTGCTTGACGTTCTGGGAAAGGGGTAAGGCTCGCTAGAGCTGGATATCTGTGCCGACTTCCCGCTCCCCCAACCGCCACTTGATTCTAGACGTGAAGAACAGATAAAACCTTATCGTTGCCAGTGTCTCTAAAGATGCCCACACATGTTCCCCGCAGACTAGTGAGAGAGGAAAAAAGTCCATTTTGTCTGGACAGGTATCAGTTTTAAGCTTGTCTTATCTTCACACACCCACCAACCTCCCCACGTGGGAGCAGGACTATCGCTGTGCAGTGTGCAGGGTGAACTCCAGCTCTCCCTTCTGAGAGCTGATAAGAAGGGATGCATGAATTGCCCTTTTCAGCCAAGCTCGCGGTGTGCAGCCAACCTTTATCTCCAGTCTTAAGGAAGGAAAAGCAGAAACCAGCTAAAAGCCTTTCTTTCCCCTATTCTCTGATATTCTTTAAGTCACATTGGGAGATTAATATTGCAACCCTTGCCTCCTCCTCCCACCCCAAAAAATCCCTGTTGTGAATACGCAGGCTGATAAACTTCAAAATAAAAACAGATGTGGCAGAAAGAATGATTTATGGACTCCCCTAAACACTTCAATTTCTACATAATGCCTTTTTTTTTTTTGTAATATATATAGTCTACCTCACATTATTCAACCCATTTCTACTTCCATATGCAGACAGGAAGAGAGGAAGGAGCAGTGCCCAGACCTAGAAGCATGAGCATGGGAAGAGTGAAACACTACTGCAGTGTCAGAGATGCACATTGACTGCTGCAGTTGTCAAATGCAAAACAGGAGGGGAAAAAAAAGATTGCATGGAAAGGAAGGAGGAAGTTAGGCAAAAAATGGCAACTTTTTCCCATCCACCTAGAAGACATGCAGATTGTTTATTTTCCTTACGCATGGTTGTACTCAAGGCCTTGTGGTAACAGAAGTCTCTTGATTTTTACTGCATATAGTTATTTAATGTCATGTTAAGCTTCCCCAACAACACATTCAAATGCCTCTATCACCATGCAGGTAAATCCCCAATAAACTGTAAGGAGACAGACTTTGCTGGATAACATCCAGGAGGGGAGGTGCTTGAACTTGAGGCAATTGCCTGGCAATGGTTGCTGGTATCTGTGTGCTGGTTCAGATCACATGCTATCTAGATTTCCTTGCTGGCATTCTAGCATTTCATGCCTGTTTTCACTCAAGTGTTTATTTCTATAAACAGACCTAACCTTAGAAAACAATATAATGACATCCTTCCTGGGGGAGGAGGGGGAGAGAAGTTTCCTCAAATTACTCAGAAGGGTTTCCGCTGGCTTTTTATTTTCAATAATTCAAGAGGTAAATGGCCGCGTTTGAACTCTGCCCTCTGCCCTTTTTATTTTGCAACTTGGGCAAAGATCAAGCCCAGAGTCAAAAGTGTCAGCAAAAATGGCTGTGATATGAGTGTGCTTTCCTTTATGAAAGTCCTCCTGATTTTGTTTACAGAATTCAGTATAAACTCAGGGTCCAGATTAAAAGCAAATGTCTAAGGGTCCTGTGGGGAATTGCAGAGCTGAGGATGCAGCTTCTAATAGATGCATAGGATCAGTAGGGAACTATGAGCATTACAAGGGAGAAGGGAGCAGAATTATGCCAAAGGTGAAATGCAGACATGGGGGTCACCAAGAGGCCTAGAGGTAAAGGTGGAGAAGAAACAAAATTCTGAAATACAACGTGCCACACCGCATCAGAATGAGATGAAACAAGAGGACACAGCTGTTCAAAGTGCTCCAAAGTTCTAGCAACATGGTAGAATCGCAGGTGAAGAAAAAAAATCTATCCAGAAGTAAAATTGTCCAAGACAGAGAGAATTTTACCAGACCAGAAAACATCAAAATCTGAATGTCTGGGCTCCTTCTGAACGCAAGGGCATTTCAGAGCATGACATGCAGAGAAAGGCAGCATATATCAGGGCAAGGCAGCAATATGCCTGCGTGATACTCACACAGCTCCATCCTCAGCCAACACACAAATATTGGCATGCCATCTTCTGTTACCTATTGCATCAAGACCTCTGTGTCACAGCCCCAAGGGGTAATACAGCCCTCAGCTAAGTAGATGCTCTGGCAGTGCTGTGTCCTGTTAGATTACGGAATAGCATTTTTCATTTTGAGGAAGGATCTGGAAACACAGAAGAGGCAAATAAGCCCGATAGGTCCCTTTTCTTCTGAAAGAGCTTCATGGTAATTGCTGCTGACAGGACTCCTCTATGGCAGTAAGGTCTCAGGGAGAGCTGGAAACCATCTTAGAGCTGATTACGGCGAGGTGTTATCCCTGACCCCTGTCACGCAGAGACCGTCTATCTGTGCCCACCATCAGTGATACGGAAGCAGTGGATATTAGACAATTTGGGATAGGATTGGGAGGAAGTGGCTGAAGAGTAAATTTGCTTCAAATTAGTTCCTGAAAAATCAGCAGATAATTTTTTTTTTGTTATAACTATTTTGAGGCTGTCAGTGCAACTGTTGAGAGTCATTTATGGCAGAGCTCAGAGAACCTTTTTTTTTTTTTTTCNAGAGGCATTTTTTGCAGAGGTTAGGAGACCTTTTTTTTTTTTTTTCCATTTAATTTTAGTCTGGCTGGCAGGAGATGTCAGTGGTGAAGGTGGGGCTGTCTACAGCACTTGGAGTCCTCTAGAACTAAACCACTTTGGATACCCCTGCCATCAATGTATGCAGACGAACATGAGCCCAAGACAGGAAACAACCTGAAGAATCTCTTGAAATTGCCTTAATTACTATCCCCTCTCAGTAGTAAAAATAATAAAAAAAATGATGCACAACAGCATGTGTACATTCAACTGCACAACCACCTATGGGCACTACTAACTGATATAGTATCATCTTGCAACAGATTGTCTGGATTTTTCATTTATGTTAAAAGTCTCTTCCCATTTTATACAGCATAGCAACTATAGCATGGCCTACACAGTTTTAAGCATATTTGATTTCATTTAAGTAAAATGGGCAACTGTATAGCCCCTGGAGTCTCCTTAATGGGTCACTCATCTGTCAGGTCAGTGGCCAACAGGCTGCTGGTCCTTTGAGGACTGTTTGTACTCTTGCAGCACAGCATCCCTCCACATCTCCTGAGAGCTGCTTGGAAATGGCCAGCATTTACCAAGGATATATTCAGATTTCACTTTATCCTGGCTGTCAAACTTTGTGTATTTTTCCAATGTCAAGCAGATTTTAAGATTGAGGAAGGAGATAATGTGACAATAAAAAGACCACCATTTTAAAGGTAGCTTTTAAAATATTATGTACAGCATGGGGCAATTTACTTTTTCCCAAAAATCTCATCTGAACTTTAATGGAACATGTATACATAGACTGGGCCAGAAGCATACTTTCATAAAGAAAATATACATGTGCATGTACTTATCTGTGCATGTGCACATGCATGCAAACAAACATATGGTGCTGCATTTTTAGTTTTTCTCTAAGGCATATTTTTAACTTTCTTTTCTATCAGCTTGTAAAACATGATTTTTATTCTTCCTTTAATGGCCTGGGCTAATTACTCACAATGACCTTTGACCTTCAAGTGCCTTCATTTATGGTAGCACATTCCTTTCAACAGAAACATATTGACTTGGTTTTACAGGGTGCTGATGTCTGGCCTCACAGCCTGAGCCTCACAGCCTTGCCACCATCTACATACAGCCTGGTTCAGGAAGTTCAGAGCATCATCTTAGCATAGGCGAAATTTCTTAGAAACACTGTGAGGGCCTCACCTTGGCAAAAATACCAAGATTTGCTGTCAATATTAAGATTCTGCCACTGGAATTATCTCAGGCAAAAATGCATACATCAGTATACAGTGGGAAAAATGTGAAGGCAAGTGAGAATATCTTAGCTAAATCAAGGAATGGAGCAAAGCTTAACTTCACTGGTGGAAAGTTCCACCTGGTTTAATGCACCTAACTTCTCGGGAGGACTGAGTACTGCACAGCCATACATTAAAACAGCTCGCAATTGCTACATCATCTAGCGAATCTTGGTGAGGTATCACCGCAGTATTTCCACAAATATATATGCCATATGGAGGGTTTTGTTAGTGCTCCTATTCTCCCCAGAAGTCTTCTCCCCAGTATTTAATACTAAAATCCAGGCATATCACAAGGTTAATTCCAAAATGCTGCTAGAATTTGCCAAGAATACTCTGTTGAAAACATCATGAAGGGATTCTGTTAAATACATGGATGTTCCTGAAAATAAAAAAATCCGAGATCCTGGAAGATCTATCATCAACATCAACTGGATCACCTGCAAGCAAGGAATTTGGGGTGGTCTCATGGTGGGGGCAATTGGTCAGGTTTAAAAAAAAAAAGTATCATCCATATTGAGCCCTCCCTGATGTTTGACAAATTGTTTCATATTTTAACCTTGGAAGTTGCTAAAACATCTGGTCCCAGTTCAAAAAGCCATGAAAGCCCCATATTAATGTAAAATGCAAGAGTAATCCCAACTCTGTTCACAAAAATACTTAGGCACATCTGAGTTCTTGAATAAGAAGGGCAAAATGCAATGGGTTTTGTCTCAGCTTTTTATATTTAGAAGAACTTGCACCTTGTGATGGGGAGCAGTTACACTAAATATATTGAAGCTGCTGAAATGCTATTGCAATGATGGAAATAGCTTGCTAAATAGTATAGATATTTTGCAGTACAAAAAAAAAAAAGTATTTGTCAATTAGTTTACCTAAAAAGGCAATGCAAACAAAAAAATGCACAGGAGATGCACTCCGTTGAGACAGATTGCTCGAGAATGAAAAGAATGAGTCGTGCAGAAAATGAATGTGCTCCTAGGTGTTTTGCAGTAGTAACATAGTTTTCATGATAAGCCCTTAAGCTTCAAGGTTATTTTTCTTGGGTCTTTTCAATTTCTTTTTTCTTCTTCAGCCTCCTCTGCACTAACACAGACTCTCAGAGAAAGACCATTTACTTGCTCTGTTGTCAACGCATCTGGACATCTTGTCAAAACAATATAATTTTACTTTGTAACTTTTTGACACTGGTATTTATTGCACCTGTCTTTAGTCATGATTTATGACTTGTCTGGTGAGTATTACTCTACAGCTCCAAGTTTACAATACCAGATAAGTAAAGCATTTGAAGTCCCGAATGGGCTACAGATTTATAGATGGATATTTCTCTCCCATCCTCCAAAAAGGAAAATTAAGATGAGCATTTTCTCCCATTTTTCTGGGTGGTAGAAATCAAGATAATCGAAAGTTGTTCAAAAAGAAAAAAGAAAGCTGTCTGCTGCTGTCTCTATTAGGAGGATTAGAGTCAACTGATCTTTGTTAGGGGAGTACTTTGCAGTCAAAGTAGGGTTTTACTTAATTCATAGCTGGCTATCTGTACAGCAATTTAACACCAAAACTGTGTGTCAGTGACAGGGACTTAGCGTTATGACCATTACAGCATTTGGAAGCATCCATCAATTTGGCACTGAATTACGAAGTCTGTAACACACTTCCTAGGATAACACTATCTCCGCCTCACCATTAAAATGTTAAGGCCAGATATGTAAATCTCAGATTCATCTGAGTACCTCACTGAACAAAACTGGTTTATTCATGCAGATAGCACTAACTGTGCCTATGAAAACCTGTTGTCAAACGCAAGTCTAAATATTTCATTAAAATAGCAATCTTACATTGTAAAATTTTGTTGTTGTTTACAAAAAAAATCTAAAATTGGAGCGTAAGTCAACCTGACAGTGTCCCTTAAATACATAGGAAGCTTGAAAGGTATTTATTATTCTACTGCTGTTAAAAAGTAGGTCTTTTAAATTTGCCAGACTTAAAACAAATCCAGGCTTCCTTCCTAGTCAAGGTTCTTTTCAGATCTGATCTGGGATTGCAGATGTAACACAAGACTGTTGACACAGTTCGGTTGTTGCGATGCAAGTGTCTCTCTGACACATCTCTCATCTAAGCCAAAGCAACACGTGAATGTGTGATTTGTTTTGTAAACATACAGCCACTTTCATTTGTCGAAATTCCATTAGACTATAAGGGCATTTGACAGGATTTACTAACATAATCCCCTAGGGATATATGTATTAGCAAGGTTCCCTGTGCTTATCATTCTTCCGTTCATTCATCGCCACCGACTTGATCCTTTGATAGAAACTGAGTGGAAATCAGGGGCTGCAAGTGTCAGGAGCTGCGGGAGGAAAAGCTGATGTTTCTTTTCCAAGTATTTTCAGTGTTTACAAAATAAAATAAAATCTCTTTGTGAAGGATATGTGGCAAACAACAGTAAGAGAAAAAACCCCAGCTCATCAAGCTTCTGTCCCCAGTACAGCTCAAGACCAGTGGAAGCCGGTGACTTGCTGCAACGAAGCGACACTGGACACAGCATCTGGGGACCACGGATTGGCTCTCCCGCCCCAAACTTGGCACATTCTCAAATGCTTTGATAGACTGCCAATGAAAATATTGGGCAGGCATCAACTGTGAGGTTGCCATGGAGATCTGGTAAGCAGGGCAGTGGGAGCACAGATTTCAATCAGCAGGACTTTAACAAAAGCCATGATTCAGTGGCAAGTTCTTAGGTTAGATGCTTCTGGACTTTAGCAGGGTGCACAGAAAATGGTGAATTTACTACAGAGCTCACTAAGCAACTGCAAATCGTGATTCCTTCAGGGAAGAAAGCACAGCCCTACTTTTCTTCCTGATTCAAAACTGGCCTTTTTAATTCTTCCTTGCCCTTTAAAATGAGAAGTAGTGAGACTGGCTCCGTAACAGTCAGATGTAATTCATTGCCATTTGGAGATATCTGCATTATAGTTTTGGCTCATAGAATCATGCCATCAGTTGATGCACATTCTCAGCTCACAAATTATTGCTTCAAAAAGAGCATAAATACCTGCCATTGTTGTGACAGCGTCAGTCTCAGAGGACAAAATCTGTCTGCACATAAAACTGATTGACCTTGTATTTGTTGCAGATAATAAAACTATAAAGTATTTTTATCATAAGAGAGTCCATCATATATTGATACTTTAAAATGCAGTAAATACAGAAGACTTTGACAAAGTAGACAGAAGGCAAATAGCAAAGTACGATATTTCCAAAATCCCCTCATTTCAGCTGTTGTGCACAGAACCGTGTATGAAGACATTTGAATTTCAGTGTTAATGCATTTAAAGCAATATTCAACTCCCTGAATGCACTTTCAGGTTTGTGTTTTTTTTCCCCCCAGTAACAACCAGCAAGATTGTGGGATAGCTTATTGCATTTAAACTGATGGGAATTTGTACTCAAGTCACAAGTAGCTGATTTGAGGTCTAAAAATAGAACTTGGTAAGATGTTAGCTTCCTTCTAAAGGCAACATTCTTACGCTCATCACATTTAAGAAGAACTCAGTCACAAAATTTCTATCTTACAAGATGCTAAAGGCAGAATGAAAATGTTAGAATAGGAAACTTGATTGTTTACAGATTTCCATTTAACAAGAAATATATTTTCAGGCACTTACAACAGTAATTAAATTATACCTCTTGATAAACAAGCCCAAATTAAGTGAAATTTCATACGAAGTTTAAATTAAACTCAGACCTTTTAAAGACGATCTTAAGAGAATTCTTGAAGCACCAGCCACTAAGGACTTCTAAAAAAATTAGAAGTGCCAGTGTGCTCTCCTAGAAGTCAGAGATTGGTTTCAGGTTCAATGGCAGTAAGATGAGACATGACAAATAATCTCCATCAACAGCCATTCAACAGAGGACCATTAGATGGTAGAAGATGTGCTCTCTGACATTTGGTAAGGAAGAACAACCAGAGGAGACAATCATTTCAAGCAGATGTCAAGGCAGCAAGAAGTTATTCGCTGAGAGAGCAGTGAGGCACTGGCACAGGCGGCCCAGAGAAGTTGTGGATGCCCCATCCCAGGATGTGTTCAAGGCCAGGCTGGATGGGTTCCTGGGCAGTTTGATTTAGTGAGCTAGTGGCTGGCAACCCTGTCCACAGCAGGGGGGTTGGAACTAGATGATCTTTGAGGTCCCTTCCAACCCAAGCCATTCTGTGATTCTGTGATTTGAAAGGGACAGTTAGTGACATGCTTCTGTCTTCAAAACCATCACTAGCAGAGATCAGACTGTGACTTCCTACATGGATACATCGTCCCATAGTTCCGCACCCCTGAAGCGGCTAACAGGGAATATTCTCAGTCAAAAACCCCTAGTAGCTAGGCTTTGACTCCAGCGTAGCATGTTCTTTTACAGCATCGCTGTGTTCAGGAAATAATTTCAGCCCAGAAAATTTATTTCATTTGTACAGAATTTTGTTATCCTCAGAGTGGCTGAATTCAATCCACTGTGCAAGGCCTAATGGTGCTTTCACTGGTATCAGACCTTAACACCCATGATGCCGTGTGGAATTAGGGGTTAATTCTACACGCATCTGAATCATCTGAAACACGCCTGACTAGGTTAACACCAGGTAAAAACAACTACATTGCAGGTTAAATCTGTCATGGAGAACATCATGAAGTCCAAGAGACTTTGGTTTGGCTCTGATTTGTTGATAAGCTGGCACTAAATGAATTATGGTTTCTTTAACATCCTCATCATACTGTTAGGATAAGTTAGAAGTGGTGCACAGTGCTTCCACTTCTATAGATAAGAGCAGAAGTGAATTCCTTTGGTAGAAATTGGAATAAAACTATTGCCTTGCTACTCATGCTTAACCAACTCTACTAGTGAGTTGCCAAGCTCATGACATCATCACTGGCAACATGTGAACTTCAGATTAGCAGTAGCCTGATGACATCACCCTTCCAGTTTCTATCTAACAGATGGTTTCTGTATATTGTGTAATTTTAGATCATTATTCATAGTTTGGTCACTATAATTCAGGAAGTGAAAAAACTGCCAAGAAAAATTGACCTGGAACTAGTTCAAAGGGGCTAAATTATTTTATTGATTAGACTCCTTAGCTTTCATTTTCCAGCAGAGCCATCATGAATCATCGATAGACAATAATATCTGAGTAATTTCTCTGTGAGCCGAACGAAGTGCTCCAAAACAAGGTAAGCTTTGAAGGATTAGGCCTTCAAGCTGTTTGAAAATAAGATAGTTAAGAAGATTTGCTGGGCAGTCTTGAAAGGGGGCCAGAAACTATTTACCAAGGCAAGTGGTTTGTTTGAACTGGATTTTTATTTATTTTCATATTCTACTTGTTGACTTCATATCCGCCTTCAGCTCCGCTCAAAGGCTCGGGACAGGCATGCTTTTCAGCCATGTGAACGTGGGCCAGGCAGGAAGCACCTCTGAGAGGCCTCAGCAGGCCCAGCAGCGAGATAAAGCACAGCACAGGCCGAGCAGAGCAGGCCTGGAGGAGGGAGGGAAGGAGAGGGAAGGAGAACAAGAGGAGGCCTTGGAACCTAATTGTGAAGGTTCGCAAGAAAGTGCAGCCATCCAAGAGGGCTTCACACAACAAATATTCAGAGAGCAGTTGTGGATGAATCTCCTTATAGTTCCTGTCTGGTATGCACAGACCTGTCAGAAGCATGCATGGCACTGAGAGCACACAGGTTCAGCATCAAAACATGCCATGATGGTGAGCATTTCCTTTCTGACTGACCAAACACCCTGTGGGCTGATTTGGCTCTCTGGCATAGATTGCACCAGATATCTTGGTGCAGTTTTGTAGAGAGAACAAGAGAAACAGTTGAAAACAATCCAAGTTTAGATTTAGGACCTTGTTCACCATCAGAAATGGTAGCTGGATATTGCTCCTGTGTCAGCTCAGAGGTTCTCCGAGATTGGAAAAGAAAACAAGTACCAATTAGTTCATTAGTATGTTCTCCTGGCACCATGAGAGGCAGAAAACGCCAAATTATTTAAACAACATCCTCCCTGGGAGAGCTGCAGTTCTTAAGTTGATTTGGTGACAAGCTGGAACCCACTGTAGTATTTTGGAGTAATGATGCCATACTGAGCTGCACATAGCAACGACTCCTCCTGCATGCACTGTGACTTTCCTGAAGAAAATGAGCTGCTGAAATAACTTGTCTGAATTCCATGGTTAATGTGCTGGACAGAGACCTCCTTTGCATGCAGGGTTTACATAGATTACTAATTAACCTTCACATGAGTACCATCAGCTGTAGAAAAGATCTCAGTACCAAGAAATCAGAAGGCACATCCCTTTCCTTAGAACAGAAAAAAACATTGCATACAAAGCACCATAGCCAATTTTCAAAATTAATGTTTAAGACCCTTACTGTCACTAGTCAAGCTTTTCTATAAACTAGATTAATTCCTACCTTTGTTTTTTATGAAAAAAACACCTTAAACAGACCAAATATCTCTTACACCTGCAATAATGAAGACTGATATTTCATCTTTGCTGATATTATTCAGACATTTGTTCTCTAGGACAAGAATCTTCAGTTTTATGAGAGTTTAATGTGAGAATACCACAGAGAAGAAAAATGAAAACTAGGCTGACAATCTTTCAGTTCTTTGCTGTCCAGCAGAAGAAAATGTAACAGCTGCTCTACAGCCATTTTTCCCTCTTTTCCTGTTTTGTTTAAATTAAAAAGAATTAAGATTTAATTATGTAAAATGCTTTTAGCCTAGGCTCATTAAGACAGCTACTCATATTTCTGTACAGAAAACCTTATTATGAAAAGATGCATTAGTATAATTTCCCATGCAGCAAGATCTGTATTACTACTGCACATGTTAACTTCAAGGTTTTTAGAATAAAGTTCGAGAGATTACTAGATGCTATTTTACTAAATGTCCTCTTACCAAAATATTCTGGTTTGCCAGGTCTAAATATTTAGGGAAGACATCCTAGCTTAATTAAAATCTTCATGGGGAAAAAATTCTGGCCTTGCCTTTTCAAGTCATAGGAAGAAATAAAACACAGCATGTAAAATCTCTTTCCATCCCAAAACATATGGTTTGACACAATTCTGTTTTGTGAGAATATTTTACAAGTTTGGGGTTTATTCTAATGTAAAATTAAAATAAATTCAAAAACCTTGAGGTTGGCTATAGAGCTGGAAGTGTTTTTCAAATGCCAAATTTAACACCTAGTTTTTGTTACTTGAATGGCAGGTGCTGAGGTTGCAAAAAACTAGGGCAGACTAATTTTTAGAGAGGCTCAAATTCTAAAAGTCCTCTTTTGTGCTTAATGCAAACACCCTGGTTTTGTTATTCTGCAAACAACTCGCCCTCAACCACACAGCTGCACATGCAAGCTGGTATCATCTGTACAGCCAGGTTTTGAAGGGAGAAGCATTTACCACATAATGGGATTGTAATTGGAAGGAGGGGTTGTAAATAAAGCATTTTCTCAGGTAAAGTGAAAGATTCTGCAGAACTAGCACAGATGTTCTTGACTGAAAGAAGAACATGTCCTCCAGAGCAAATACCTACATGATAGCCATAAATATGTTATTAGAACATACTACTTATGTATACATTTACAGCCAGTAAGTAGACTGCTTTAATGAAGAGTTGGTATTTATTCCCAATAAACATTTTTAATCTTCCAGTTATCTGAACATTTTGTTCTCCAACAGTTCCTTAACAACAGCAACAAAAAAATTCTTCCCTCCTTCCTGATTTCAATAGCCAAATGAAAATCAATGTGGTGATCAAGATGTAATTCTGTTTTGTTTCCAAGCTCATGCATTAAGTATTTTTCTCAAGCATTTCCAAACTGGATAGCATCCCTTTCTGAACAACCCACTTCAGGAAGGGGAAAAAAAACTGACATTTTCCTTATCAGCTCTGTGAGGATCAGCTCAGGATTTTTGTAGTATTTAACGCACCACATGGAGGAGACAGCACGGATTTGGAGGAGGATGTCTACTGATAAGACATTTCCCTTGGCTATGTTCGCCAAAGCCATGTAACATGCTGATGAATATTTGCTTTATCCTGTTTCAGCATGTCTTCATTTTCATGCAGTTAAAGGAGAAAATCCTTCCTGGAAAAACTGAGAGAATATTGTACAGATTTAATATATCCATATTAAATGAGCATATTCTAGTGAAATATTGGCCAGCTGGAATGGGGAAGATGATGCTTGCATAGTTCTTCAACAGAGACCCTTGAGGGCTGGAACAGAGATGTATTAGTTACAGCCAGAAGGGAGCACTTTGTCTCCCAAATCCCTTGGAGTAAGTTGGTTTCTCTTGCCAGTCTGCAATTGATTGAGTCATCACAGGTCAGTGATGACTGTGGATAAATATTTCCTTTGAAGACATCAGACTTTAAAAAACAGTACAATAAATTCCCGCACATTGGGCTGAGTCAAATTTGCAGGATCGCAGCAGTCACAGCTGGTGTGAAAGGAATACTTGTGGGACCTAAACCAACATCACCATTTGGAGGCCCATGCAACACAGAGCATCAGACTCATGTTGTTTTCAAGTGTTCTTGGGGCATTTGCAATTGCTTTGTTTCCTGGGCTTTCGTTGTCCTTGTCTGTACTTCCCTAGGGAATCAGAGTCCACTCAAACGATGCAACAATATCTGAAACATTCAGGTTTCAGATGGAAAGCTTGTAAACACTGTTTACAAGCATCAAGGCATAAGCCAACCTTCTAATCTAAGAGAGGCATACACATAGGGTATAGAAGTAGGAAGAAAAGATGGCATTCAAACCTCCCCACAGGTCCCTACCTTCAGCAACATCATGATGCCCAGTGGAAGGGTTTGGCTATACCCTGTCAGCTCGATGTGCAGAGTATTTCATGCAGCATTCCCAGTGGAAGCGTAGAGACTTTACTAGCATAATACAATGAGCAATGAAATGTAGGACCTACTGCTGAGGGATTATATCCCTATGAAGAGAACAGTCATTCTTAGTTGGACAGGCAGAAGGTCTGGAAGATGATTCCTCCCTTAACTTCTCTGAAATTAACCCCAAAATTCGACATCAAGGTTAGCCATTGAGTAAAAAATGTTATTTTTCAAAACCTATTTATTTTGTTTGTTAATGGATTAAAATAGTTCCCAGCTGTGCAAAGTTCTCATTATGTTCATTACTTATAATGCACCTCACAATGAGATTGTTAATTCAGCACACTTGCAGACCCTTCACTGAATGCTGTTGATTAAGCAATTATGTTAATCCACTTATGTTTGTTTTCTCACTACTCTGATGATGGTCAGGGCCAATTTCTTTGCTGAATTATTCCATGTACATGCTAGAAGTTTTGCTAACATTTGCAAAGGCCAAACCCACAATTTGCTAACAATGTGAAGGTGAAAATTACAGATTATTTGTCTCTAGTGTATTTTGGATTGCTGAGAAAAGCGCTGTATGTTATTTTGATTCCTCCTGTTTGGGGCCAGCTCCTGAAGAGGAGTGACAGACTTTCCATATCAGCTTTAACAACGAAGTAGTAATTTCAGGCCAAGTGGAGATTAATCCTTTCATTTAATTTGTGTGTTCTTGTATTGATTGTATTCAACAGATGTTTTATTTCCATTAGATTGGTAACCATGTTTCTCAGAAATGGACAAATGGCTATGTAAGTAACCCAAATATCACGCCAGAGTCAGAAACATGATGTCTGCAGGAGAAATATGACAAATTGACTAGCACCATGAAAAATGAACAATTACTCCTCTTGTTTCAGCTTTAGTCTCTACCTAGACATAAAGCAGCAGATGATTAGAAATGGGAAGGATATTCTCCTACTTTTGGATGAAAGTATTTTGGTCAGTAACAAAAATGGAAAGGGAAATACTGCGGTAAGAGAAATATGCAATATATTTTAACAGCCTTTGCTCAGCTTAGTTGGATGGGGCAGTGGTTCTTTAAGTATATTTGTCAGTTACCTACAAAGACATGTGATGGAAATATTTCCAAGCAGCCAGAAACATCCTGCCCTGTTCAATACACTCAGCTCTCTGGGTGTCCGAGGAACCACCAGCGATCATTTGTAACAGTTGTCGTTTACCGTTCCGCCAGCTTAGCCAGCCACGATGGCCAGCTTCAGTGGAAAGGAAAGGAAAGCCAGATCCGAGCTATACCTCAACAGACTAAACAGTAACCCCACAGCAGTGCCCAGCTTTAGGCTGGCCGAATCACTGGCGGATCTCATGAATAATAGACGCATGAAAAATGCTAACAGACTTCCCACCCATCGGAGGAGCCAAAACCAAAATGCAAAACATTCGCACAAGCCAAACCCGCACACAACTAGCTATCCTAAAAGACCTTTGATAACTTTTGAGCTCAGTTTAGAAGAAATGATAGCACATTATAGATGCAAAGCAACGGGATTTCACAATACCCTCCCCAAGGCTTTATATTTTAGCCCTTCTCCTTAGTTCTTGCAACAGAGTATATATTCGGAACAGCTCCACCAATACTTTCTGAATATAGACCATCCATGACCACAGCTTTTATTTCGGGAGGTCCATTTCCGTAGCAACAGCTCATAAAAGATACTAAATAGAGCTTAGATCTCCGCAGCTCAGGTTGATATATTATATATTGGTCACTGCAGCGTGTTGACGGCTTTCCTGCAATGTGGCCTGTGTCTTTTTTTATTATGTACATTCTTGGTGAGTGTTGGGGAGATTGATCCCATTCTAGTATCCAGATTTTAAAACAGATGTGAAACAAAAAGCTGCAGAGGGTGCAGGGAAGAGGTGCAAAACTCCAGACACCCTGAGAAAAGCCCTGTAAGGACCTGCTTAGGTTTGTCAGAAAGGGCTGGGAACCAGCATGATACCACTGTAAAAATACCTTCACAGAAGGAAAGCACTAGTTGCTGAATAAGCCTAAATCTAGCAGAAAAAGGTTAACAAGTGTGATTAGCAAAGGCAACTATTAAGGAATAAGCAAAATCTGTGGGTCTTCTGTCTTCAGACCAAGAGCAGATACCTTGCTAGCAGTGATATTTTAGCTAGATGGAAATTACTGGCATTTATAGGAGGCAACAGGGTGAAATTTAATGTGCTCACTGTCAAGCTACAGAGTCAAGTATTGCCTTCTAGATTTGAATTATATTCATGTACCAGGAAAGTTTCATCAAGGTTGTTAAGGGGTTTAATTCAAAACCAGCCTTCTTTCCAAATAAAAGCTTTGAGATGAAGCATGTTTTTCCTCCATAAACATTCCTGTTGTGGGATTAAAAAAAAAAATCCAAGTCTGAAGGACAGTTGGCAGTCACAGGAAAATATTTAACCGTAGAGTAATGAATACTTTTCTTTGTTCTTTCAAATTCCTCCAAAAAGCTGCCTTATCTAGACATTTCTAGTAGCATCATGACTTAAATCACAAAACAGAATCATTTCTGTACCATCCAGGACTGTGATTTCTTTGATCTTCCTCCACCCTCCACCATGAACTGAGAATTCTGTAATTGTGATTATTTAAAAAAAATTGCTTAAAGCAAGTGAAAGTCCCTGGTACTTTACAAGACAGTTAAGTACAGTGTGGAATTTGCTCTTAATATTCATCCATATTTTATGAATTTCCATATTTGAGTTTAAACCTGGAGTCTGAAGACATACTTGTTTTAATACATTTATGCCTTAAGCTCAATACCAGTTTCTATATTCTTCTATTCTGGGAAGCCTGAGTTGAATTTCTTAGCAGAGGAGAAAACTGATCAGAATTCTTTTTTTCCTCCTTAAAAATGGTGCTAAAATTATGTAGCCAGCTGTTACTCTTAGGCTAAACTCCCACCAAGTTTAGCAGAAGAAGGAGCTTGCCATAACGTAACATTAGAAATCACAAAAATCCCAACAGGCATAAGAAGGTGTTGAAGGGGGGTCAAGGAGCATGATAGACATGAAAAGGCTTTTTTGCAGCTGGTTCCTTTCTCCTATCAACTGTACAAAGGCAGGCAAGGGAGAGGGAGGGTGGCAGAGCAGTGAGGCTGGATTATGAAAGGGACACACTTTCCATCCATGTTCAGGAAACCAGTGAGACAAAAGGCACACAGCAGCAACCACATGGCAAGGGGGCTTCAGAAAACAGCCTGCTTCCTCTGTTGTTTCCTCAGAAGCCCAGGATCCATCACTTAGTTTGTTTTTCCAAGGAAATAATTAAAGATGGGGATTTAAAAAAGTAACAAAAGACTGACCCTTCCTCCTCTTTTTTTTTTCCTGCCTGCCCACTTTAAGGGAAATCATTTTCATAGCCCCCTTCCGCTCCCCATACACAATGACAGCCC
>VXAV01004369.1:8338-43841 GCA_013399715.1 Alectura lathami
TTTTTTCCAATTAAAAAAGAAACTTGCTGACAAGAGGGGAAAAATGCCAGGCTTTCTGCAGAAGGCAGCAGGAACCTGGTGGCAGGCGACAGGACGGGGACGCGGCCCCCGGTTTCCCTTCGCGCCCGCTGGTTTCGCTGAGCCCTGCCCCGGCTCCTGCCCTGCTGCTGCCAGCAGCTGGGGACTGCAGCTGTGCAGTTCGCCCGCAACTTTGCAAATTGTTCCTGGAAAGAACAGAGTGAGAAAACCTGAGTGGAAGGTGGGGAGTCAGGGATGCAGCACGGGACAGGGGTTTCTGACGGCCAAGGCAGGTGAGCTACTCGCAGGCAGCTCCTCCTGGCCATTTGCTGATCTGCTGCACGCCCAGGAACAGCCCTGCTGCCCGACTGCTGGCTCGAGGCGCTCCGAAACGCGGCGGGCAGCGCTGGGGGCGGGCAGGAGCTGGCTCCAGGTCAGGCTCCCAGATCCGAGCCGTGACCTGGAAGGACCTCATCGCTGCAAACAGCCCGCTGCTGGCCGAGCAAACAGCTCTTCACCTGGAGAAAGAGTTAGCAGGCAGCTGGGGGAACGGAACCAGGAGCCACCAGAGGCGGTTCACGCTTGCAGCAGCACAAGATCACCTGCCTGCGCTTTCCCAGCTCCCTGCTTGCGGAACAAGGCTGACGACTCAGCTGAAGGCCGGTTACCGAAGGGACCCCGCCGTGCACAGCAACTCGCGTCAACCCCGGCTGCAGAGCCCCACGCCGCAGCTCCTGCTCCCTTCGCCACCGCTGCACGGGACCCCGGCACGACGCAGGGATCCCCCTGCCCAGCGGGGCCTCGAGGAGGCTCGCTACCCCGTCGGCAATTAACCCAGCGCGTCATTAGCGCCGGGACGCCGAGCCAGCGGGCCGCGGCGCGGCACACGGAGGGCGTCCTCGGGAGTTTTCCTGAAAGGCGCCCGGGGAGGAGCTCGACCCGTGGCCCTGGCCCGGCGTCGCCGTGCCGCAGGTGTCACCGCCCGGTGCTGCCCTTTCCCTCCTGCCACCTGCGCGCGCCCACCCGCCGCCTCGCAGCCTCACGGCAGGCAGGAAGCGTGACGGCAGGAGGGAAATATGCACCGATCCTTCGGGCCTCTGCATTCCTCCCGTGCTTCTCATAGCTGGAAGCAGCCACTCCTAGCAGGCTCGACAAGCAGCAGAACATCTGAGCAACTGCTGCAGTTACGCTGCTCTCCTCTTGTGTCCCCCCCCCAGCCCGCCTTTCCCTCCTCTCAGATCCAAGCAGCGATGAGGTTGGGGTTTGTGGATGAGAGGCATGCGAAGAATGCAGCTCCCGGTGCCCAGCGGCCCGCAGCTCCCAGGCTGGTTACAGTGTCCTCACCGTGTCCTCCTGCTGGCCCCTGGGTGGCCCCCCCATGCCCTCCCGGCCCGGGGGGCAGAGGGACCAGCTGCAGTGCTGTGAGTGCAGAGTGATGATGGGGACTGGGGGTGCTCAGGGGTCTGGCAGTGATAGGGCAAGGGGGAGTGGTTTTAAACTAAAGGAGGGGAGGTTTAGGTCAGATGAGGGGGAAATTCTGTACTCGGAGGTGGTGAGGCCCTGGCCCAGGCTGCCCAGAGCGGCTGGGGGTGCCCCATCCCTGGGGGTGCTCAGGGCCAGGCTGGGTGGGCCCTGGGCAGCCTGGTCTGGGGGGTGGCAGCCAGCCCCCGGCAGGGGTTGGGGCTGGGGGGGCTCTGGGGTCCCTCCCCACCCAACCACGCTGTGATTCTGTGATCCCTGGAGCGTGCCCAAGCCTCAGTCTTACAGAGCAGCCCCGGAGCAGCAGCAGCGCTCACTGCAGCGCGCAGTCACCGCAGGGCGAAGGGGCCCCTGCGCTGCAGGCACCGGCTGCAGCCCCCGAGGGGTGCTTAAAGCCACACCGCCATCTGCAGCGCTGCGTCCACATCCCTGCCTGGGGCTGAGCCCATCCCAGCCCTCACAGGGAGCAGCAGAGCTCCCCACGTCCAGCTGCCAAGGGCAGCTCGGCTGGAGATGACCTCATGCTTTTTTGGAACAGAAAAAGGCTGTTGGGGCGATGGCATTTACTCCTTGTCTGGGCAGAACAAAGCAGGCTCCACTTTTCTTTTACACTTCCTGCATCAGTAGCTTAACAGCTGAATGAGCTATTGAATTTTTTCCTGAGTGCAGCAATTTTTCCCTTTTTTTTTTTTTCCTTCTTTAAGACCTCCTGATTGCTATGGCGTGGGACAATGCAGGGTGAGAGCGTGGCGAGGATCCGGAGCCGTCCCGGAGCACGGGAACGCAGCTCGAAGGCAGGGCTATCCCATGCTCCGGACCTGCGCCGTGCAGCCGGCCTGCTCTCACCACCTTGCTTCCGTCCCCGTGTTCTGCAGCACCCGGAGCCCCGCCAGCACAACCCGCACAGGGGAGCCCGAGCTTCGACTGTGGCCACACACGCGTCCCCTCAGGTCGCTGTCCCTCCCCGGGTGTGCCACAGCCCCAACAGGTTGGGTCCAGGCCGCGTGTTTGGGGACACGAAGTCCCTGCTGCAGCCACAAAGCTGACAGAGAGCAACCAGAACAGCGCTGCTGCTCACAGGAGCTTAAAGCAACCTCACCACCAGAGCAAGCAGCAGCCTCACCCCCCCGGGGTGAGGTTTTGGGGTTTTGGGGGTTTATTTTTCCCCCAGCTCACATATCCAGGTGCCTTTGGTTCTGGCTAGAAACAGTCCCCAGGCACCACAAACATCCCTGCTGCAAGAGGCAGCTCAGGGCGACGCATCTGAGCGCTGTGACAGGCACAGAAGGAAACCTGCTCCGTGCACAGCCCGGGGAGGGACGCAGCGGGTCGGGCTCCCTGTGCTGCAGCACAGAGCACCTGAGCTCTGAGCAGGGGATCGAGGGTTTGCTGCTCAGGGGACGCAGCACCCCTGCTGCAAGCGCTCCTATCGCAAGCACGGGGCTTGCAGCAGCGCAGGCACTGCGCACCGAGATGCCCCGCACCGGGGCAGCCCCCGCGCAGCCCCCGCGAGCAGCAGGCTGCTGGAAGCAGAGGGGTCTGCCCTCCGGCACGCCCACTCCTCACACCAAGAGGGCAGGCGTCCCCGAGGCAGCCCTGTCTACCAGGAAAGCCATTCATTGCTCAAGTATTTGGAAAGTAGGGCAGTTCACCAGACGGGCTGGCCGAGGGTTCTGGAAGGAGAAGCATCCCCGGAGAGGTGCGGCTCCATCTCCTCCCCGTTTCAGGAATCATGTGGTGGGAGCACCCAGCCCCGTCTGCAGGCTGAGCTGCAGCGGTGCCAGCGGGGTGGGGACGGGGCCGGGCTGGGGGCAGGCGCACGGTGCTGCAGCATTTGCACCAGCAACCCCAGCTGGGCTGCGGTCAAGGTGCCGGAGGGCTGCTCCGGAAAGGCGAGCTCACCCGTTTTGTGACCCTGCCCTAAAGAGCAGGGTCTGAAGAGCGAGTGCTTGGCGCGGAGCTCTGAGCTGAAGGCTGGTTCCGTAGCCCCCCCTGCTGCAAACCGCTTGCTGCCAGCTCCTGGCACATGTGAGCTTCTGCTGGCACCTGGGGCTTCTTTCCGAAGGACTGCAAGGAGCAATGCCGGCGTGCTGAGAAACCCCGCAGGCTGCTGTGGGGCCTCGGTGCACAGCCAAACCCACGCCCTTGCAGCTCCTGCAGCAGAACACCAGCTTTGTTCAGGTCTTCCAGCAGCAAAACCATGGTGTGGGCACACCAAAACCAGCCGGGGAAGGGCGGTCAGAAGAAGGAGTTCTCCTCCACGGCTTGGCTAAACTGCTATTTTCATCTGCAATCATTTCAGAGGTGATTAAGGACCAGTTCTGAGCCACCCCAGCACGTGCTCACGTCTCCAGTTAGGGCCCGAAGGAGGGACTGATTTGCTGGCTGCAGTGGGCAGGCTGCACTACATCTGTTCGCCCTGGGCAGGCCACCACGGGGCTGGAGCTCGTCTGGGAGGGCTCGAGAGCCTCCCCACACTCACCGAGGCACGTAAAGGCGAGCAGGAAGCGGGTGGCACAGATCTGGAGGCTACAGAGGGAGATAAAAGAAGGGGAAGTTTAGGCTGAGCAGCACAAAGCTTCCTGAGAGTTTCCCACAGCTCTGCAGATCTGAGCTGGGAACGGCGGCCGGCGGCGGTGCTCGGGGCAGCGGGGAGGTTCCAAGGCCCTCGGCTTCCCCAGGCCTGAAAAGCAGCAGCACCGCCAAACGCAAGGGAGCTGCAAGGCAGCTGCAAGATGGATGCAAGGCAGATGGAAGGCAGCTGCAAGGCAGAGGCACAGCTCCCGTCTTCAGCTGCACACAGAGGGATGGGGATGCTCCCCTGGATCAGAGCAGCAGTGGGAAGCCGGGCAGCTGCGAGACAGGAAAAGGAGATGCCCAACGTTTCCACGGGGGAAAAGTTAAGAAAACACAGGCTGGGGGTGTGAGCCAGCTGGCAGGGCTGGGGTGTTCTGGTGGGGACAGCAGCAGGGAACTCCCAGCCCATGGCGCGGGGCCGTGGGGAGCAGGTCCTGACAGGTGGGCTCAGGTCGCTGCAAAGCACAGATCAGGCCCTCAGACCTCCAAACGTCCCTCACCACGGCCGGTCTCCTTCCTGAGGCTGCCGCAGCAGCACCTCAGGCACGGCCCTGCCTCTGCAAGGCAAAGCCATCTCCGAGCACAAGGCTTGGCTTTGCCTTCTCTCCAACTCGCTTTCTTTCTCCCCGAAAATAGGATCACGTGCTTAGCAAGCGTCACCGCGTGGAACTGAAGGAAGATGACAAGAAACCCCTAAAATAGGAACTGAAAGCCAACGCCGCGAGGAACAGCCTCCCTCAGAGCACTGCGCTTAGTGCAGCCCCACTGGCCAGGAGGCTGCAGAGCTCGGCGAGCCCGGGAGCGCGACTGCCAGGCCCTGACAGCTCCACACGCCGCGCAGAAAGGGCGAGGGGCTTGGGCTGGAGCCACTGACAGCTCTCATTGTGGAGGGAGTGTTTGGTGGGGATTACATCAGAACCGCAAGCTACAATGTGCTCATTGTACGGCCAGGCCTGGCTTGCTGGGTGCTGCTGCAGATAGGGAGCTGGTAAATAATCAGGGCAGCGAGGCCGGCGGGGAGCTCCCAGCACAATGTGTCCCAAGCCTCCTTTTTTTAAAAAAAAAAAAAAATTCTATGGAAAAAGAAACAGGCTTTGTTCCTCACGCCGACCGCAGCCATTACACACACACGTGCATTCAGCTAAAAATAGCTCCCAGCCACCGCCGGAGCCAGCAGCAGCTCGCCCCGTGCCACTGTCACTGCCCCTTTGCTGCTGCACTGTCACCCAGGGGGCTGCTGTCACCGCCGGGTCACTGTCGCCGGGGGGGCTGCAGGTCGGTGCAGGAGGGTGAGGCACAGAGCGCAGGGCTGGGGTTGATTTTTGTCGCCCTGGGCTCGGGGCGAAGCCTCCCCCTCCCACCCGCCTGCTGCAAAGCGAGCAGCGCGGCGCTGGGCAGGGCTGTGGGAATGGATCCCACCCCCCCAGAGATGTGCTGGCCGCCTCGGGGTGCTCTGCTTCGTTCCACTGTCGGCACAAGGGGAGGAATAAAACCCAACCTGAGCTTTGGACAGGAATATTTACTCAGAACGTTGCACCCTCTGCTCCGGTGCAGCAGAGCAGCGGTGCTCCCTGCACGAGGGTGCTGCAGCCCGATGCTGAGCAAATGGGAGAATGCTGAGCGGCTCCTGGCGAGCCCGCTGCTCCGCAGCCACCAGCACCTCGCAGGGAACGGCGGCCAGCAGCGTCTCAGCCCCTCCTGCGCGACTTGAGGGGGGTGACGGGAGCTGGCTGCAGCCCGTCTGAGCCAGCTCCTGAAGGAACCACATCAATCGCCGCGCATCTCCTGCTGTCGGAACGCTGCTTCACACCCTGTACGTTCAGCAAGCGTTTCTGAAGGCACGTCACCGAAACCAGAGCGTTCCCAGCCCTCTGCCCCTGCTGAGCACCTTTGCCACTGTCAGCAGGGAGCAAAGGCTGGCCCTGAGACGCCTGCACGCACAGAGCTTTGCCTTTTTGTTTTCAGTCTGCCCCGTGCCAAAATGCCGTGGCGTCTTCGGAGAACTCTTAGTGCTAACAGCAGGAACTGCTGGCTGCGCTCTGCACAGCGAGGAGGAGTCGGCTTCCGACCCATCAGAATAAAGCTGCATGCTTCTGTGCTGAATTCCCAGCTCCCCTATCAGCTGGGTGTCCCATGGCAGGCCGATAGCAGTCCCCTGGGGGTCTTTAATGAACATTTCCTATAGAATGTGCAGCACGTGTCAACCAGCAGAGCCCTGCCTTAATCCAGCCAAAGCCCAGCAGTGCTGGTTTCCCAGGCTCACAGAGCAAGAAAATATTTTCCTTTGCTTTACAATGCCATTATTGCCAAGGCACAGCCCCAGGAAAGCAGCACCTCGTTGCCTGGTGCATCTGCTCCGGTCACGTCTGGCTCACACCTGCTGGCAAGGGAAGTTTTTCTGCTGCAGGTTTTGCAAAGGCGCTCTGCTTCTACTGCAACCACCCCGCAGGGCTGTGGGTACGGCTGCTCACTGCCAGCTCCCCTAGGGGGGACCGTGTGAGCAGCAAGAGCACAGGAAAGCCTAAAACTCGCGAGTCCAGTTTCTAACAGCTGCGTCTCGAGTCGGTGAAGCGATCTGCTGCACCCACAGCTGCACGGCCCGACCAACGTGCACCAAACCGGAGCGTGACCCCGGCACTCGCTGCTCTCGGAGTCACCCCGAGGCTACGAAGCTGCCTGCAAACAGCGAGAGGGGGGCCGACATCCCCTTGGCAATTAGCACCCTGTTGGCAACGGGCTCCAGCCCTGCAGCTGGGGGAGCTGAGCTGGGGGCAGCGACCCTCTGCCAGCAGCACGAGGCGTTTGGGGACAGGCCAGGCGATGTCACCGGCAACCGGCGACCTTTTGTGACGGACGCATCACATGATGGCAAACCCCGCCGCTTCCCTCACACGGCCACAACCACGCGGCTGCGGGAGCAGCCTTGTGACTTTCCCTGCTCGTCCTGTTTTCCCCGCCGATGATGCGGCAGCAGAAGGCAAACAGCGCTGCCCAGGAGGACGGCCAGCAGAGCTGCTGCTCCCCGCGGGGCCGGGGGCTGCCTTCCCAAAGCGGGGGGGCACCGAGCTTCAGCTGCTGGCTGCCAGGGGAGAGAAAGGGCAGCGTCTTGCGTGAGCGCGGCGGCGGTTCTCGTGCGAGCCGGGCTCCGGGGTGACGCCGATGAGCGCAGCATCATGTGAGGGTTTGCAACACGGAGGAGCTGGGATCTGCTGGGAGGGCGGGGAGGGGAAGCAGGAGGTCGCTTTCTTTTGTGCCTCTTCCAGGAAGAGAAGTCACGCAGGGCTTGGCGGCGGCTCAGGGCTGAGCTCAGGGCTCTGGGAACGGCCCTTGAAAGGCTGGGGCTGGAAGTAAAGCAGGGGCTAAAAAAGGAAACTTGCAACTTGCGGCTGTAGGCAGGGGTCCGCCTCCGGGCGACGGGCAGGGCTCCTGCTCGGGCTTGGGAAAACATCTCCTATGGGTCAGGAAACACAGAAAGAACTCCCAACAGCCCCAGAAGCACTGGGCGGGGCTGGGGCACAGGTGCCCCGCACAACCCCGAGCACCCCGGGGTGCCCGGGCTTCACCCCCGTCCCCTGGGACGGACACCTGCCCGGTGGCACAGCCCTGCGGTTCTGAACGGTGAGCTGAGTTGCAATGCGAAGAGAAAAACCGCTCGCAGAGTCGGCTGCAGACCTGGAACCGAGAGAAAGGGGGAAGGCAAACGCCCCCCCCGCGTGACCTCGGTGCAAATGTCACAGCTGGAGCAGGGACAGCAGCTGCCGGGCCGTGGAGCCGGACCCGACGCGCCGCGTTATCGCGGGGATGCAGCTATTTCCTTCCAGCATCGGAGCAGGAACACGCAGGACGCGGGGAGGTTTGTGCAGCCCCCGTGGCTCCGAAAGCATCACCGCGTGGAGCCCAGCACCCAGACCCACAGCACCCTCACCTATCCTAAAATTACCAGTTTGTGAGCTCCAGCTCCAAATCACCCAAAAGGAGCCAAAAGGCAGAGGAAAAACTGGACACCGGTAGCCTCTGCTGGTGACTGCTTCCTGCGTGCTGCAGGAAGCTCAGACCCCACCAGAGGGGTCAGTGGAATGTCCCCACTTTTCTCTGCCATGGCCACAAACACAGGGACAGGCGCGCTGGCACCACTCCACGAGAGCACGGCTGCGCCCACGGGTGCCTCGTGAGCGCGGCTTTTGGCTGCCTGCACAAAGCTGTGACGTCGAAACGGCGCGGAAGGACTGCTGGTGACCTCTGGGTTTGCAGAAGTCCCTCAACCTTTAGCACGACCCCGAGGCCAACCCAGCCGCGTGCCCTTACATCCCAGCTCCATTCCTACAACCGAACGCCGGCTGCGTTTGACAGAAATCAGTTCTGTTGGTAAGGAGCAAGCTGAGGAGCAGGTGAGCAGGGCACTTTCCCAACTTCTGGGTGCTCTGCCAGCGTCACACCCCAGAGCTGCCTCTGCTCCCCTTCTTTCCTTCCGCCCCCATAACGTTCAGCCCACTGTTTCTCCCTCGGGAACACTGTGCTAACCCTGACACCACCACCTCCCCCCTCCACCGCGTTTTTCACCAGCCGCAACGCGCCCAAGCTGCCTGCAGACCCCTGGGTTCGGCCCCCCGCGCCATGCTCAGCTCTCGGCACGCAAACAGCTGGGTGCTGAGGGCGAGGGACGCGCACCCTGCGGGGCAGGAAGGCTGGAAGACGGGCACCCAAGGGCTGTGAGGTCAGCTGAGTCCTGCCTGCCGCCGTGGGGCCGGGCCGCCGCTGCCGGCAGCATGAGAGCGAGCCCCATTGTGGAGCTTCTGAAAGAAAGGGAGAAGGAAAACAAAAATATTTGTAAAGCGTAATGGGATTTTTTTTTTTTTTTTTCCACCACCAGCGGAGAGAATGTTTTGCAGGCAGCCTGCCAGCCCCACTTCAAAGAGCACAAAAAGCGCGCGGGCTCCACGCAGCTCTGTGCTCTAATACCCACCAGAAGAGAGGAGCGGGGCTCTGCCAGGCATCGCCGCGGCTGGGGGCCGGGGTCCCGCCCTGCCGGGGGACACGAGGAGCGGGCAGGGGATGCTGCAGGCCGGGGGGACCTGTGTGGTCCCGGCTCGGCCCCGGGGCCCCGACGCGGCGTCTCCTCCGGCCCCCATAAAAGCGGGGGCTCAGCAGCGTCGGCGCGCAGCTCCGAGGTGATGGGCTTGTTCTGCAGCCGGCTCCTGGCTGTCTGCAGGGCTTAATTTAGAGGTATGAAGGAGACAGGTCTTAACGAAGCAAGAGGTGCAATTTCTAGCAGTCGGAAAGCTAATTGTCAATTCCTCACATTCCGAGCGGTTCAGAGCTGGAGCTCGGTCTCACTTCCCACTGTTTAACCTCTCCCAGCCTGGCACCGGGTAAGCTGCGTTGAGAAGGACCCAGACCGAATGCTACGTGCATTACGGCTCTTTCAGGGGAGCAAAACCACCTCTCCCCTCTGATTTCTGCTCTTCTCCAAGCGGGCTCTTCCAGCCCAGGCTGCCAGACCTGGGCAGCGAGAAGCGTGAAGTCCTCGTGCTGCGTTCCTCGCCCGCACCGGCAGCAGCTGGTGCTGCACCTACCTGGAGTCTCCCGGGCTAAAAATAAAGGCAAGGAACCAGGAGCTCATGCAAATGCCTATTTAGGTTTGCTGGGGTGGCTCAAAGCTGCTTTGGTATCAGTCGCTGCCGCTGCTAAAAAAACCCACGAGGAAGCAGCAGCAGAGATCCTGGCACGGCGCTCTCCTCCTCCCCCAGCCATGCAAGCATCCTCCTCCTCCTCTGCAGGTGCCAGGATGGGAGCCCAGCCCTGGCAGCACCCCAGCCCCACGCAGGCTCTCCTCCCCAGCACGGTTTTGGTGTGAAAGGGGCAAGAAAAATCCCCCCCCCCCAACGCCTGCAGCACTGAGCGGGCTGGGCAAAAAGCAGCATGGGTCCCAGAGGCGCAACTTCAAAAAACTCCTTTTTGGTGCCGAAATGGACTTACTGAGGATCCACCCCAGCCACTACAGGAGATCCCTTCACTCTCTTGTAGGAATTTTGTAGCTGGAAGTTGGCAAAGTGACACCTGCAGCAGGCAGCACCCTCAGCACCGGTGAGGAGTCGGTGCCGCTGGCAGGGTGCTGACCTCATCCGTCCTTCTGAGGCGCAGCCACTGGATTTCACTCCTGGGGTGGGAAATTCCTGTGCGGAGGGAAGGTGGTTTTGTTTCGATCACCAGGACAGGAAAAAAAGCAACAAATTCCTGAAGGAATGAAGCAGCACCCAGGAAAGCCAAGCCAGGGCAGGCAGCTCCTGGTGCAGCACCTGCACGTGGGCTGGGGAAACGGTTTCACCCCGAGAGAGGGGAGACGCTGCTCAGAAGCCGTGGTCCCCCCAGCCCCTCACCCTCCACTCGCACACCTGAATTTGAGGCAAAACCCCACACGTGGAACCCGAACGTGGGAACCCCGGGCCCCCCCCCAGCGCTGCGGGCGGGCTGCAGCCACGGCTGGGCTGGGGCCAGAGGAAATGTGGAGTCACCGCGCGCCTTCCAAGGCTGTCCTGCTGCCTTTGCCATTAAAACACGGCAGGGAAAAACACCGCATGCAGAAAGGGGAAGGGATCTGGGGCTGTTTTCCATCCCTTGAACCCATTCTGCCCTCAGTCCCTGGGCAGGGTGCTCAGCTCAGCAGGGTGGAACTGATCAAAGGAGATGAGCCTCTGCCCTCCTGATTTCTGCTCAAGTCACACACGCTGGCAAACACTGATCTGCAGAAGTCGCAGCGCTAATCCCATCTCCTTCCCAGCTTTTAAGTTCAGGGATCAAAGTTGTACCACTTCTTGAAGCCAGGGCTTCAATTTCGGTTAGTGGCCTCTTTTAAAGAATCATAAAAAAAAAAAAAAAAAAGTGCTTTTCACAGCAGAAATTAAGAGAAAATGGGGATGTTCTACTGAAAACGGAGAGGGACTTCAAAGGGAGAGGAGGCAGCCTCGTTCCACAGCACCCACTGCAGCGCAGGACGACCGCAGGCCATCCCCTCCCCGCCAACGCCAGCGCTCGGATCCCGCTTTCCCCACGGAACAGCCCCAGACACCCAGCTCCAGGTGGCCCTGGGAAGGCTCTGGGTTCTCCCTGCCCCTCCACAGCTGGAAGCCCACAGCTGGAAGCCCACAGCTGGAAGCCCACAGCCCACCCGGCGCCGCGCTCCTCCAGCTCCAGGAAGCGCGAACACGCGGAGCTCTCCCACCCCCTCGTCAGGTGCTCATCTCCCCTCTGCCTCCAAAGAAATCCCAGCAGATTCCCCCTGGGAGCAAAAGGCCAAAGCCCCCCCGTCCCTCCCCGGGAGCCCCCCGAGCTGTTTGTCTCCGCTGCCATTTGTCATCCTCGCTCATAGAGCACATGAGTCAGCCCGCGCGGCGCAGATGCTGCTGAGAAAAGCACGCTCCGTTTGGGAATATTAGCAACCCTGGCGAACAAAGACAGCTAAAAAAATAAATCCCCCGTCCGCTGACTCCTCATTAACTCTGCCAGGAAGTGCCTGGTAAATGTCAGTGATGGCCCGGATTAACTCCTCGGCTCCTGCAAGGTCGGAAGGAGCTGCGCCCTCGGCACACACCTTGAGGAGGAAAACGCGCAGGGGTGGCTGATTTCTGCACGGCGGCCTTGCACGGGCTGAGTTTTTGCTGTGTGGGATTTCCCGGAGCAGCGAGAAGCGGAGCGGGGCTCACGCGGCAGCGCCCAGCCCCTGCCTTGCCCCCAGGCTGGGTGCTCGGCCCCGGGGCCAGCAGCGCTGCTCTAGGAAAGGGATCTGAGCCCCAGGAGCGCAGCCCCAGCTGCAGGGGCTCTCGGGGCAGGTTTGGAGGCAGCTCGGCACAACGGACTGGATGAAAGGCAACGCTCAGGTGCCTGTAAATAGCCCCAGCCGAACAGCACTCTGCAGGGTTGAAAACCCACCAGCTCCAGTGGGTGAGCTGCACTGTCACCTCCCCAGCTCGGCTCCTGGCAGGTTTTCCTGCTCCTTTCTGCACCTGGAACGCCACCTCTACCCCAGCTGAAGGCACCGGTTTCACAGAATCCCACAGCCCCAGCACCACCAGAGTAAGGCCCAAGGGCTCTTCTCCAGCCAGCAGGGCCGGAGGGCAGCACCCGTGCCCAGAGGGGATTTCTGCCCCAGCCAAGCAGCAGCCTTGGGCTCTGCCCAGCCTCCGCGTGAGCCCCCGCAGCCACGCAGTGGCGTCCAGGCAGCAGGCATTAAAAGCTTCTCTGTTAGACATAACATGATTAATTTGTAGGATTGAGGTGTACTGGAAAGGCAATGACGGATGAAACAGGCATAAAAAAACTGCTCTGTGCCTGATGCAGGTCTTAAACACACAGAGGAGGATGGGAGCGCCTTGCTTTACAGCCTGAGCCCAGCGCAGCTCCGGAGGAGGCTGTCGTGTTTCAGGAGGAGCCAAACGCGTGGCCAGAGGCTGGGCCTGGCTCGGAGCTCCCTGCACGAGGCCGGCACCGGGCACGTCCCACCTCGACACACAGGAGAGCCCGTCCCGTCTGAAAAGAGGCAAAGCCAGGGAGGCACACACCTGAGCTGGGCACAGCCTCTGGTTCCCCCGGCCCCGGGCTCAGCGCTGCTCCCTGCTCACGCAGCACCTCCCCAGGCCTGCGTTCTGCTGGGAGGTTTGCGGGTCCCACCACCACCTCTTTAGGAAAACAAACAAACAAACAAAAAACAACAAATCTGCAGTCGAAAAAGCTGTTAAACCAGAGGCTTGCAAAGGTTTGCAGGGCTCAGATCTATAGCAGTGCTAGAAGTGGGCTCTCAGCAGCAAGCTAATTATAAGTGTACCTTAATAACTCATTAAAGCCAACGACTTTTTGTGCCCCCCACGCCCGCTGAACTCAGAGCAAGGCACACATGCTGCTGCATATTCTGGCAACAAAAAACTCTTTAAAATACCAGATATTTCTGGACCATGGAAAATGGAGCTCCCCGTCTAATTTACGGCCTTCCTAACAATGTGGGAAACTCATTACCAGAAGCAAACAGCCGAGGTGTTGCTCGCCGCCTCCTGCCCAGCCCACAAGCCGATTTCCAACCGCTTCTCCCACGGGAAGGCTGGGGCTGGGTGCTCCCCGCGGGCTGCAGGACGGAGCTCGTGGTGCCGAGAGAACACGCTGAGCCGCTGCACAAGGGGGGACGCCTGCCCAAGAAGCAGCAAGGCCCAGCAACCCCCCCCGAAAGCCCAGAGCTGAGGCTGCGGGTGCTCGGGGCTGTCCTGGCACCGCACGGTGCAGGGGGGACACCAAGGGGACCGGGGGACCCAGAGCAAAGAGCAGCAGGAAACAGGACACGGGCTTCTGGAGGCAGTTAACCCTCCAGCAAGCAGAACTTTGTGACTTTGATATCTGTAAGAGGCTTTTTTCGTCAAGCCTCTGTACGCCAGAGATGCTCACTGATAGGAACTGCAGGTACAGAAATAGCCTGAGAATATCCTTAATGGAATATTTTTGTTTTATCTGAGCCCTGTGCTTTGCTGCTCCCCGTGACCATTCTATTCACCAGGTGAAGCGCCCGAAGCAGCGCACCCTCAGGACGACGGCATCTGCACCTCTGCGAAATTGCATCCTGGTCCTGAGGAGGAGCAGGAGGGTGACCGAGCCGAACCGCCCCGGCCCCCGAGCTGCAGGCACCCCGAGCAGCGGCGGGGCTCCAAACCTCCTGGGTCCTGCTGCTGCGCAGAGGTGAGAAACCAAAGCAGCTCCGCCGCAGAAAGCCCCAGCAGGATGCAATCAGCTTTACAAAGAGCTGACAGCGAGCAAACTGCAGCCGTGCGGGGTGCGTTCAGGGCCGGCAGGGTTTGCTCTGAGCGCAGCGGGGCTGAGTAAGGCAGCGGCTGAGCACCCCCTGAGTCACCCACCCGCGGGGGCTGGCCGCGTCCCCGCGCGCCGTGGGAAGGGAACGGGCGGCGGAGGTGCCGTGAGCCCGCCCAGACAGACGCACAGACGCACAGACAGACGGAGCTGCGCGTCCTGCTGCAGCGACTCACTGCGCAAACAGCCCAGAGCGCGTCCCAGCTCACCGCCTCGGGGGGCTCACGGCTCCCCAAAGCCACCTGCCCTGTCCCAGGGCTCCAGCTGCTCGTGCCCAGCTGTGGCGGGCTGGGGCCGGCGCGGGAGCGCAGCCGGGAGAGGCAGCAGCCGGCTGTGGGAAAGGAGAGGTCGCTCCCCCCGTGTTTTCGCGGTGCAAACAAGGGGCTGTGAACTAATGGCAGAACCCTGGAGCGAGGGACCGAAGGAAGCGTCAGATCTGAGCGCCAGGATGACAAAAGATGCCACCAGCTGCGGAAAAAGCCCAGTTCCTCCCCAAAACCACAGAGTGCGTCCTCGAGCAGGCAGCTCCTCGCCGTACCGCGGCATCACCCACGTTGCTTCCAGCTGCAGCACAGCAGGGTGGGTGCTGGCTGCACGCGCAGCCTCGCCCCACAGATGGGTGGCACAGGGGTTTAAAATCAGGGCGTCACGCTCTTATCTCCTGTATACAGGGGGAAAACGTTAAATTCGCAGTCAGCTGAGTGCTGAAGCTGTCAAACACTGCTGGGAAAGGAGGAAACAGGGAAAACCAGGTTACAGCAACAACAGCAGTTCTGAGAACCTCTCAGGAGGCTGAAACCTGAACGAGGCCACCTGGGGACAACCGGGACATTCTGCCCCAGATATTTTTTTTTTTACTGCATTAAATTGGGATTCTCTCAATTATACTAAAAAATGTCACGCACACGGACTGCCAAAACCTCAGACCTTCCCCTGACTATCTGCAGGCCGACGATGGTGTCTGATTAAAAAAGCAGAGGAGATGTGCACACGCTGCAAATTTCAGTTCTTAGAAGGGCGCTCGGAGGAGGCTGGGGCAGGGGCTGTGTGCAGGCGGGTGCAGGGGTGCAGACACAGCCTGGGGAGCCAGGCGTCACCCAGAGGCACTGGGTGCACCCAGCAAAAGGCCGAGCTCAGGCTGGAAGCAGGGAGCCCTGCCCCGTGCGGGCACTTGCGCGGTGTTTTATTCTGACCCTGAGCACAGCCAGGGAACAAACCCACCCCAGGGCCGGACGGCAGCAGCAGCCTGGCTCTGCCCGGCCCTCCCCAGCGACCTTGGGCAGGGAGCCGAGCCCTCCAGGAGGGCGCTGCAAATCCCAGCGCTTGGACAAGGCCGGGGCCCGGCACGCAGAGCAGACAGCGTTCCTGGCGCTGCTGATCACGCCGCAGCTGCGCTTGCACAACCGCCGGCAGCCAGCCAGAAGGAATCCTGCGCACAGCGCAGGAGTTACCCACTGTTCCTGTGCAGCAAGAGCTCCCACCCCCCTGCCAAAAGCCCCGAGGTCATTTCCAGCCATGGAAACACCCCCTCACACCACGGTGAGATAGGCTCCTAGCTATCAAGCAGCAGGGAGCCAGCTAGCAGGAACCTGCTCCAGACCGCTTGGAAGGTCTGCAGCCCCGCTTATCTCCAGAGCCAGCACAATCTGTTTGCAGACTGAGCAACTATTTTTGCTGAACAGAAGGTTTTGCTGCAAGGGATGAGCAACTTCTGCTCCAGCCAAGCCAGAAGCCCCCAGCCCTGTGCCAGAGCCACGTCCCTCCAAGGGCAGAGGGACCGAGGCCATGGCACCCTGCAGGGGCCGACGCTGACAGCTGACCTCCTGCGTTCTGAGCCAGCAGTGAGAAATGCTTCTCATCGCTGCCTGTGTCTAACCACGATTTGGTCACCGAAAGGCCGGAGCTTCCCAGAGCTGCGTCCCCAGGGCACGGCCAGGCTGCCAGGAAGGCTTCCGTCCCCGCGCAGGTTTTGCTCAAGCAGAGCAGGTCAGCAGGAGGAGAAAGATTTCTTATGGAGCGTGGGGAACGGTTTGGATTCTGAGCCGCCGTCCTGCAGAAACTAGCTGTTAGTTTGTTCAGCCACCCTCCTGGAAGGGTGCAGGAGGAAGTAAGAGGAGCAGAACCGGTTTCAGAAGCAAAGGCTTGGAAAAGCAGGCTGTGTGACTCATGCTCTTTTTTTCTCACACTGAAACCAGCGAGAAAGGGCAGCAAGTGTTGTTCACGACGTGCTCCAAAAAAAAAAAAAAACAACACTTAATGGGAGTAAAACTGGGGCAGGCCCTTTCCAAGCGTTTTGCAGCCCGTCCCAGGGGGCTGCTCCGGAGGCAGGCACCGGCCCTGCGCTTTGCAGACGCCCAGCACCCCCTGCACCCCTCGCCCTGCAGCAGGCGTGGCTCTGGCAGGAGCAGGGAATTGCAACAGGGAAAGGAAAGCAGAGGAGTTCCTGGCAGCGTGCTGCAGCCCCAGCAATGCTTTATAAGGAAATCTCCTGCCTGCTGCTGCCCTTCCTGCGTTGCCAGGGCTCTTTGTGCTCCGCTGCAGATGCTCCACGGGGTTATTCTTAGCAGGTAACTCGTACCGAGCCTACCCTGTCCCCAGGCTGAGGACCGGCTGCGCACAAACACCGCAACGGGGCCGGGATCTCTTGCAAAGAGGGGCGTGGAAACAGAGCATCCCCTCGGAGCTGCCGAAGCCAGAAGAAGGCAGGGCGAAGGCAGATCCCAGGGGACGCGGGCGCAGGAGGCGCTGAGCGCAGGTGGTGTCACGCTGTTAAACCAGGCTTGGTCCAGCCTGGGGCTGGCGACACTCAGAGCCCTGCCGGTGTGCTTCCAGCTGCCAAGCAGCCGTGGGGTTACGGTAACAGGCGGGGGGGGCCCTCTCTTGCAGATTTCCTGTGCTTGGCACAGCCCTGGCCATGTCCCCATGGCTCCACAAAGTCCCCAAAAACAGGAATCTGTTATCTCTGTGCTAGCAGCACTGGCTCAGGCAGCTCCAGCCCGGTCTGGAAGCACGAGGGCCAGTGACATTAAGGAGGCCTGAGGATCAGGATATACGGTCTGTGCTTTGGGGTGTGGTTTTTTTATTTCCCCAGACCAAGGTTGGGCTGATGCCACTTGCAGTGCCCTTTACCACCAAGTCAGGAAAAAGTTACCCAGAACAGATCCAGCTGGGGAAAGTAACCCGTAGGAAGCAGAGGGTTGGAACTGCAGCACCCAGACTGACTCTTTCCAGACACTTTTACACACATTTTCCCGTGGCCTTGCAGAGCTGGGAGCATGTGACAATAACAGCCCTGGGCAGGACTGGCAGAAAAGCTGAAATTACGGAAAGAACAGCTCAGGTGCGAGCCCGCGTCCACAGAGCTGGGAAGGAAAATCCCGATCGGGAGATGGCTGCAGTCAGAGCTGCCACCAAGGCTTAAAAAAGTAACTTTCCTTTCAGGTTTTAACTGAAATAGCTGACTGCCCGACAAGCAAACTGCAGCTGCCTTTACTCAGTCCAATGGTATTTGGGGATTCCAGGTTAATTCCAGCGAACTACAGCAACCAGAGCCTCAGCGCTGCCAATGCCCTTTTTGTTTTAACAAGCACGAGCTGGATTTCAAATGCCAGCGGGCCGGGGCTGTATGCGTAACCAATAAAGGTGTCTGGGGGCTGAAGTGACCTGGAGACAGTCCTGGGAGTCAACATTTCAGCAGACACAAAGCACAGGGCCCGGCGCAGGGGCTGGAGGAATGCTGTCCTCGGGCTGCGCTGGGACAGCAGCTGGCAACGGGTCAGCCCGGTGCTGCCCGAGCACTGGAGCTTGTATCTCCGCTTAGAGCTGGATAAAGGACAGGCTGACCTGTTTGACGGCAGCGTGCCTGTGCAGCTCTGCAAGTTGCGAGCACAAATTCTCCAGGGGTTCAGGATGGAGGGCTTTCACACAACACCAGAAACCAGTTACAGAAACAACTGACAGCTGGATGATTCCCCGGAACCCTGGCGATTTGCATTTCCAACAGCCAGTTCCAGGCAGGACAGACTGCTTCCTAGGACAGACTGTTTCCCCATCCTGGCTGCAAGTTTGCACAGGACCCATCTGCTCTTCCAGTTAACCCACCGCCAGGGCTTCCCAGCTCACCAGCAACAAAAGGCCTGGTTTAAAGTCACAGCAAGCACTCTGCGCAGACACAGAGGTGCTCAGGTTTGGAGGCTCCAGGGGATTCGTTCCAAACGCCTGGCAGGTCAGTGGGCGTTTCAGACCCCAAAACAAATGCCGCGTCTGCTCAGCCCTGTGTGACTAACCGTCGGCTCATGGGGCGGCCGGTGACAGGATCAGGCACCTCTGGGCTGCAGCCAGCACTGCCAAGAGAAACCTCTGCTCCGCAGCCGAGAGTGATCCTGCTCACACAGAGCTCAGGTGTTTTGAGGAAAGCCTCACTGAACCCTCCTGGTTGCCTGGAGGATTGGCAAAGGCAGGGTCAGAGCCACGCGCGGGGACCCCTTCCTCCTTCCCATCCTCAGGCAGGGCTGGGGCTCCCCGGGTGCGGGGAGCGGGGTCCCGTGGTGCCCGCAGGGACACCCGTGGGACAGCAGCGTGGGTGGAGCGAGTGGGAGGGCAGGAAGGACAAAAGGCAGCGGCGGCAAGAAGTGACTCAGCAATGCTCAGCCTCCGTCGTTATCTCAGATCTCCAAGCTGAGATGTTAAAATGCACTTTCAAAATGAGAGGACAAGGTGGAGATGGTTTACAGAACGCTGCTGGAAGGCAGCGTGCATCTTAACCCCTGCGAGCCACCTGCAGCACACGGTGACAGCGGGAACGTGCATGACGGAGGTCGCCTTGCATGTCCCAGCGCTGCCACCATGGCCCCGTGGGGTCCTCGATTCACCCAGGGGTCACCAGGAGAACAAAGCATTACCCGTGCCCCGACATTAAGAGTGCTCAGCAAAACAGGGGTAACGCTGCAATTTAAAACACACGGACCTCCTTCCTTCCTCAGAGAAGGAACAGGAGCGTTATCAAAGCTGGCAGCTGCTGGCACAGAGAGATGCCACCGGGACCGGGCTGCAGGGCCACCAGGCGGGAAGCTGACAACACCCCTCTGTACTTGTTTTCCCACTATCAGGCCATGTAGGTATTTCCGAATCGCTCTGCAGTGCGCTCAGCTCATTCCCAGAAAACCACGTGCCTGCACAGCCAACGCGGGGTTAGGCCGGCTTCCAATGTTTTCCTGAGCAGAGCCGCCAGCAGCACGCAGCTGCTGGGTGGCTGCGGGGCATGGACCCAGGCAGCCCCCGCTGTGCCCCCAACCACTGGGTTATGTCAAACCGCAGGCTCTGAGGCTCCGGGAGTCCAAAGCAGCTTGAGGCTGGGGGCAGAAGGGCAGATATTAGCCCCAGAAAACATTTAGAGGAACACTAATTGCTCAGCAATTAGCATCTGTACAGCAAGTCCTCGACAAGAGGCTCCAGGGTGTAAGGAACAAGGGCAGCGAGTGGCCTGAGAGCCTCTCTGTAACTACAAAAAAAGAACAAAAGTAGAAATAAAAATGCCAGGGAGGCTCCCAGCCACTCGGACAACCCATCCCGATCGATCCCCACCGCCCTCGGTCTGGGCAGGCCGTGAGTCACGGTGCCACACGCAGCTCGGGGCCGCAGCCACGCACGCTGCTCCTGCACCGTGCGCTGCCTGCACCCCTCGCAGGTGCCTGCACCCCACGCAGGTGCCTGCACAGCTGGCCCACAGGGACCGCGGTGACAGCAGGCAGCGCTGGCGGCTGCCACGTCCCCGACTCGAGGCGCAGAGCGCCCAGCCAAGGGGAAGGCTAGCGGGGACCAACAAAGAAGCTGCCCGAAAGCCTCGCTGCGATTTTATTTTGGTATGAAACAGCACCTTATTTAGGCAATCTGAGGAATGTTACAGAGGGACACTACGGCTGGGAATCTGCACGACGGGCGGCTCCGTCCCGCTTACCTAACGGGAGAGGAATCCCGCCCCGTCGGGGCGTCTAGACTGCGGTGGGGAGCCCGGGGACCGGCACCTCCCGGCCAGGAACGCGGCCCGGCAGCGGGGTGCTGCCGCCTGCCGGCACCCCCGGCCCGGAGCTGGNAAGCCCGAGCTGCCCCCCCCGGGGCAGGGGGACGCCCCCCGCCGCAGCCCCGCTGGCTGCAGCGGCCGCAATTAACGCAATTAACGCCTGCCCCCCTGTTACTGAGCGGCGGCTCTCAGTTTTGGGTGGCCCCACAGAGACCCCTGCAGCCCGGGCAGGCTCACTGCAGGCTGAGCCGCTCGGAAGAGCGGAGCCGGCTCCGGGGAGCTGCAACCCCCGCAGCCCCGCGCCCTGCTGCGGGTTTTCGGCTGCGCCGGGCAGCGTTCTGCTCTCGGCGCGGCGAGAGGCTGGCGGAGGCAACCTGGCTGCTGTGCTGGGGGGGAAATCACAGGGTGGACGAGCTGGGCTGGCGCTCCCAGAGCGCTGCGACCGACCTGCTGCCTGCCCCGAGCCCAGCAGAAGCTCCAGAGCGATTCAGAGCAGCCCAGCTGGTATTTAACCTATTTCTTCGACTGAAAAGGCATGAGGCTTTAATCACCACGCTGCCTCATTAACTGGAGATCACTAATTACAAGACCTGTTAGTCAGCGCTCGCAGATAGCGTCCCAGCGCTGCCTGTTTCTACAGGGAACACTGGAACCGATGATTTAACAATTTCCAGGGAACACACAGCGATCTGCAAGAGCTGTCCTCAGCAGCACGGGCAAAACCACTCCGGCCCTGCCCCACGGAGGCAGGGAAGCACACAGCGAGCATCCCGCTGCCAGCAGGAGATCCACCAGGCTGCAGCAGCCCCTGCGCCAGCGCTGCCGGCGGCACACGCTGCGGACACGAAGGGGAGCTGAACTCGGGGCTCCCCCTGCTCCCCGCCCCCGGGACACCCAGCCCCATTGGCACCGCACTTTGGAACATCGCACCTCACCCCACCGATGGCACTGCTGTTGCAATATTTACTCCAGCACTCAGCCGTACGAAGGAGGCACTGCGTTCACTTCGGTTTTTCTACCAATTTTCTACCTGGGAGAACACGGTGTGCCAGGTACAGTGGAATTAACATTAATTTGTGAGACTCTTAGGGCATTTCCAGCCTTTTTTTTCTGTTGCACACAGCAGATGTATTAGCAGGGAACACATTTCCGCTTGTTTTTAAATCAATGATGCACACAACCCGGAGGTCATGCCGTGCATTTCTGACCCTGAATCTGAATTTGGGGCATCTGAAACTGGAGGAAAACAACACTCCAGCTCCTGGGTGAGAACTGACAAACATTCTGCTCTGGGTTTTGCTGCAATCCAGCTACAGGACCACAGGCAACAGATGCTGGGCCAAAGTCCCCCACGGTGGGAGAGGGGGAGGTGTTTGCACCCTGCTACCGCTGGGATGCTGCAGAGAGGTGCTCCAGCAAAGCAGCCAGCACAGAGCCCTTGGGCTGAACACAGACACCAAGTATCAACAAAAAAAAAAAAAAAAATTAAAATACACAAGCACTGCCAGGAGTAGGGCTGAGCTGGCCCTAGGAGAGCACTGAGAACACCACGAGAAGAACGCGGGGCACTTCAGGGCAGGCCTTCTCCCTCCCGCTACCAGGAAGGCATTGCTCAACCTCCGCCGGCCCCGCGCTGTGGACAGCTTCCAGGAACCCAGCGGAGCCGAAACCCAACCCCGCTTGTTTTCCCCGCTCACGGTCTGAGCACAAACAAGTTTTTTTTAAGGAGCAAAACCCACGTCACTCACTCACTGCTGGGCTTTAGGCCACGGCCTGCCTGGCCCTGTTTGCCTCCATTTCCTTTAGATTTCAGTAAATCTAAAGGGTGAGGAGAAGTCCTCTTGCCAAGTTGGTGTGGTTTTTTTTTTTGGAGAAGAGCAATTCTCACAAACACCCTACTGGAAACAGGAGCGCCAAACGCCAGCTCTCTGTGTAAGGTGAGAGCAGAAGACAAAGCTTTGCTGCAGATCAGGAAGAGCATGCATTAGGCTAGGAGAGCAAAAAGGAGCAGGGGCTGCATGAACGCTCCGGACAGCGGATGGCAGAAGGTTGGGGATCAGCCCCAGCCCCCCAGCAGCCCCCACAACCCCTGCAGCAGGCGGGGAGCAGCCCCACGTTCCTCCGGCCCCAACCAGCAAATGGCTGGAAGCGAGCGGTCCTGCAGGGAGCAGCCTGGTCCCAACGAGCACAGAAAGGGGCTGAAAATTCAGTGGGTTTGGCCAACCCCTCCCAAAACGAGGCACGGGGAGACTGAAGGGCACCAGGACGATGGGAAACAAACCCTGCTCCTGGGGGGCCCTCTGCAGCCCCTGCAGAAAGGAGCGAGGGGGACGAGCAGCCTGGAGGAGCTTCAGCCCTCAGTGAGCACATCGGGCCTGCAGCCCCCACCCTCTGCAAGGAAAAGGAATGAGGAATGCTTTCCCAATATCCTGCCATCCCTTGCTAATTGCTGGAAGAGGAACTTGCCCCCGTAAATCACAGGCTGTGCCGAGCCAGCGCTCAGCTGCGGCCCCCGCTCGCTGCCTCCCAGCTCTATGTGATTTTGGCGCATGAAGAAAATAATTACTGCTTCCAAACTGCAACGGGATTTAAATAGCCAGCAGCCCGGCCCTGGGAAGTATGTGCAGTTGTCGGAGTGCCTCTGGTGCTCTGGCAGAGGTGACAAATGCCAAAGCTGCTACGGGGATCGGCCGCCCCCCGGCTGCAGGGGGAGCTCGGCGCTGAGCCGCCCGAAACCCAGCTCCACGTCTGGAGCAGGCCGAGCTCTGCTGAAAGCAACCGCAAGCAGCCCCACACAGCACGGGGATTTTCTCAGAGCGGTATCATGGCCATGCACCTCACACAAGCTGGAGGGGGGTGGTGAAAAAAAAATAAAAAATTATAAAAAAATTAAAAAAAGGAAGGATCCTGTACCTACACATTAACCGGAGTCCTGAAGCTAAAGCTACACCAGCGAAAGCCTGTGGCGACGTTGCAAGCATGGTTTTTATTTGTACTCTTCCCTGAGCTTTGCCAATGCACCCAGCCTCCTGATGGCTTTTTCTTTCCCTCTGTTTTAAAAGCAGCCCGGGGGCTTGTGGCTGCCTGTGGAGCTGGTACCCAGCCCTGCAGCCCTGGGCTCCTCCTGGTGCCCCCTCTGCCACCAGTGCCAGCCCTGCGGACGTCCCCAGCTTTGCCTGACAAACGACGGCAGCGTTTCCCCTGAACTGAAGGCTGCTGCACGGGGAGCAGCCTGCAGCAAGGCGACAGCTTGGCAGAGGAGCACAGCCCCAGCTTCGGCTCTCGGCTGCGAGGAGCCTGCTGCTGACAGGCCTGCAGACGCTGACTCCAGGGGCTGCTCTGAGAGGGAACACGAGCCTGCCCTCAGCGTGCTGGAACACACTCTGCCCCCTGCCTCCTTACACGCTTCTCCCAGTGCAAAGGTAAGGAACACAATATCCCCTGGTGCGACCCAGGACACGCTCCTGCTTGCCGACATCGAAAATAAGCTGGGGGGGTGAGACCAGCAGGACAAGGACCAGCTGCCACCAGTCGGGTGACACCGGGCAGTGCTCCCAGGCTGGTGAAAGGTCCCCAGCTGGCCCAGCACACCCTGTCCAGCACTGCCTGCCCAGCACATGGCTCCCAGCACGCGGGCACTCCCCTGCCACCCCCTGGCACCGCTTCCCACGCAGCGCTACGCGGGCTGCAGCTTCTTCCCTGCGGATGTTGCAAGCCTGAGCCCAGGATCCAAGCATCTGGGGAGGAGAAGGCTGTGGGGAGGCCTGAGAGCGGCCCTGCAGCGCCTGGAGGGGGCTGTGAGAAAGGAGGGGGCAGGCTCTGCAGCAGGGCCTGCTGGGGTGGGGCTGGGGAAATGGGTTCACGCCGAGAGGGGAGATGGGGGCTGGAGAGAAGGAAAAAGTTCTTTGTGCTCAGGGTGGGGAGGCGCTGGCACAGGGTGCCCAGAGAGGCGGTGGCTGCCCCGTCCCTGGGGACAGCCAGGGTCAGGGTGGCCGGGCTCTGAGCACCCTGCCCCAGCTGGAGGTGTCCCTGTGCCCTGCATGGATTAGGGCTGGGTGCCCTCTGGGGGTCCCTTCCAACCCAAACCATGCCATGGCTCTGTGACCTTCTCGACCTGCACCCTGTTCGTGCCTTGGGTCAGAACCCCTCCCCAGCTGACTGGGCTCAGGATCACAAAGCATCTCCCACGGCAGAGCCCACGCTCCCCCACCATCGGTGCAAAGCCCGAGGTGGGGCTCGCTCCGTGCGAGGCGAGCACGGCGCAGGGGATGGCTGCCATCACCGCTTCCAGCTGGGATGAATAAGAAGTTCTGCAGAAAGATGACAGAGAACTTGCAAGATTCACAAAGACTCGCCCTTCCTAGCGCTCTGCAAGCAGCCCTCAGAGATTTTAAAGGATGCTCGTGCATGTGACAAAGGATAAAAATCAAAGACCACAGAATCACAGCATGGTTGGGTGGGAAGGGACCCCAAAGCCCCCCCCCAGCCCCAACCCCTGCCGTGGGCTGGCTGCCACCCACCAGCGCCTGGACAACCAGTGCAAAACACCCCTGGTGAAGAGCTTTTGAAGCTTTTAGCTTTTCCCCAGGAATTCCTCCAAGGGATGAGCCGATTCTTCTTCCCTGTTCCACAGAACCCTGCCACTTTCCAGCACACAGCCCAGGATTTTTGCTAAGTAACAGCCGCCACAGCCAGCGCACATTTGCTTTTGGAAGCAAACTGCTGACTGTGAAGTTGCTAGGGAGGCTGTTTGGGCAGCTTGCTCTGGAACCTTTAAGTCCTAAAAAGGAGAGGCGAGCAAGAAGGGCCTGCCTGCATCCTGCAGGGCTTCACACCTCGAGGGAACCCACAGAAACCTCCCCAGGACCCCACTGCTCCATTTGTCACTTGGAGGCCCCTCCAAAGGGGAATTCTGAGCAGCAGCTGCTGCTGCGAGGCTCAGATCCTGCTGGGCTTCCGAGCAGAGCGGCAGGAAGCGCTGCCAGCAGCTGCGCTGCACCGAGGAGAGCTGTGGGTGAGCAGCCCCACGTGGGGAAGGAGCAGCTCCAGCCACACTGTGTGTAAGAAACGGTTCAGAGCCGAGTGCACGATGCCTGCAGTGCTCAGAGGCAAGGGGCAGCGCTGAGCACCGGGCTCCGCACCTCTCAGCACAGGCGTCAGCAGCGCGGTCACGGCTCCAGCACACGTGCCTGCTCCAGGGCTCTGCTTCTCCTCGGAGCAAAAGAGGAAAAAGCTTAAAATAAACCCTGCAGACAGCAACATTCCATCTGCAAGAGTTCATTCTTTAAAGGAACGGGACAAACCGATTCCTCAGTAAATATTTGGGGCTGCAGCTCTGCAGAATCCCGTCCGACACTTCCAAGGCTCCAGAGAGCCAGCAGCACACCCAGGACGCCCATGGAAACAACGGGGCTTATTTCTGCAGGAACAGAGCTATTTTTGAAAGTTTCACTTACGGAAGGCCAATTTCCTCAAGCTGTTTGGAAAATGAGATTTAAAAGTGTACAAACACGAACGGAACAAAAAGGCACTATAGCAACAGTCTTCTGCAGGAGATGCACTAGGTATGCCTCCGGACTTTCCAATCCTCTTTCAGCCAAAAAATCACCTTTTAGACAACAGATTAGAATAGGAACGAAAAAATATGTCTGTAGCAAAAAAAAAAAAAAAAAAGCTTGTTTATGGAAAAAGTTTATTCCTAAACCCAGATCTGCCCATTTGAACAAATGCCTCTAGCTGTTCCGAACAGACCAAGCAGGAGACAACGCACTGCTCCGCCCCATGGATGCTCACGTCGAGCACAATTGGATGAGCTCAAAGCCTCTGCCAAGCAGAGAAGCAACACAAGAAGTTCTTCTATGTGGCTGACAGCCTCCCCAAAACCGGAGGAATTTTAGAATGCACCCAACAACTGCTGGCAGCAGGAAGAGGAGGTGAAAGAGGACCCAGCTGAAGCAGCGAGGGAGGATTCCTCACCCTGTAAATACCAAAGTGAACGCGGACGGGATGCTGAGGTTTGTCGTTCTTGAAGTGCCATTATCAAAGTGCCCAGGCGTTTGCTTTTCAATATTATGACAGGCATTCAGCAGCGTAACGTACAGCTATTTTGGTGCTTGCACCAACAACTGAGGAGCTGTTCCAGCAAAACAGACGTGAAGCACTGACGGGCTGCTGACTTCCAACCACTGAAAAACGTCACAAAAAGAACGGAGATAAGCTGCCACTGCTTCCAAGCAGTGGCAACGAAGCTCTCCCCAGGGAGGGGATCACTCCCCTTTCCCAACAGCTGGGTGAAGCTCACCTCGTCCTGCCTTCACAGAGTGGGAAGGGAGAGAAGGAGAACGTCCTCCTGAAGGAGAGGATTTAGGAGCAAGGCTAGCAGCGTGGTTTTAAGCGTGGACATTTCTCCCAGGATCCAATTTTATCTCAGAGCATCTTCTGAGGTTATTTCAATGTGCTTTCAGGTTATGCAAGCGCCCTACCTTCTGGAGGCTAGTCAATTAGCCAGGAAACTAACTAAATGCCTTAATGAACCCTGGGAAAATGGAGCACTCTTGATGCGTCAGTGATTAATAGGTCAGGGTGACATTATCTCTGCAAGGCACAAGTCACCAATAAAGGTGTCTTTGTGTAAATCTAGGAACAGAGCAAAACTGGACAGGGCAAACACAGCCTCCCTCCACCAGAGGGTCCGCAGCAGGCTTGGGGCTGAGCAAACAGAAGGGCTCACACGTGGCTCCCGACGTCCAGCAGGGGCAGCTCACTCACAGCCCTGCTTGGGAAGGGTGTAAAACGGCAGAGGAGCAGGCAGCAGGCTGGGAGGGAGGCACGCTGACAGGCAGCAGTGGAAACACACTCCTCTGGTGAAGGAGGATCTGCTCTGAGATGGAGCTTGGTGTAGACATTTCCTGTTTGGAGCCCCAGGGCAACGTATCACAACATAACAGCCTCCATTTGTTCGCCCTTTTTTGTTATTTTTTGTTTCTCTCCCCAATTTCCCCATGGTTTTCATCAACTCTCCAGTCCCTTCTGACTCACGGCAACGCTCCGCGCTGACCCCTCCTTCCTTGGAGGAGACACCAAGTGCAAAGAAGTAGGGCAAAATGACGCACGTGGCGCAGCCAGGGGACATTTCTCATGAGAGTGAGGCAAGAGGAAACGCTGCCTGCATCCCTGCCACAGCCTGGGGAAGGACGGGGGGCAACGCACAGCTCTGAGCGCATTGCTGATGAGTGTGCCTGCCAATTACTCACTTCAAATTGATTTAAGGACTCCTGCTCGCTCAGCTTTCCGGAGACTGACGCCGCTTCTGGGATCAGGAGCGGCTCCAGCTGCCAGGGACACACTGCCCTCTCTTGGAGAGCCCAGAGCCAGCCCTGCAGAGGGGTGCTGAGCGCCAGAAGGCTGCTGGCATCGCTTAGAAAAGAATTGCTGCCCAAGGAGCAAGCCAGGGACAAGAAGCAACGCTGCTGATGCTGCCCGGCCTCATCTCTTGCTCTGAGAAAGAAGAGTGACAGTCTGCAGGAAGAGCTGCATGCAAGGTAGGTCTGCTTTAAATAATAACTTTGAGGTCCGTGAGAGCTCTAATCCTTTCAGCTGGAATGGTACAGCAGGCAGTGCCTGGCACTGCTCTGCCAGCCCCGGAGCACGCTGTAGCACCTAGAAAGTGGTGACGCCGCGCTGACACTCAGAGAACTCAGTGCAGGAAGCTGAGAGACAGCAGCCACACCAGGCAGTCAGCTTTCCTGTGACCCTGGCTAATTTTAGACACCTGGCATCCGACTGAAATCAAAGGGACTTTGATCATCTAAGCGCCCTCACAGACACGGACCCCATGGTTCAGTTCCCAGCAATGAAACAGGAGCGGGCTCCTCCCGAAGGCCACAGCTCACAGCACTGCAGCGCCCAAAACCAACGCACCCAGAGGTGCTCACTGCAGCTCCGCAGCAGGACAGGGATGCGACCGACAGGTGCGCAGGGCAGGAGGAGCAGCCCTCTGCACCCCGCCTTGCCCTTCTCACTACGACCTTCCAAGGAAGGGAGCAACAAACCGTGAATGCCACCGGCCCGCAAGGTTGCACCCAACCATCTGCAAACGCCACCTGCCCGCAAGGCGTCGGCCGCAGCGCCTGCGGGCGGCTGGGCGTGCTGCTGGCACGGCGATGCTGCTCGCCTCGGGAGGGCGGGCAGCCAGGGGTGGCTTGAGAAGTGAACCGCGAGGTGGGAGAGGTGCTCCGGGTGGCCTCGTGGCGTGCACGGACATACCTGGGCAGGGAGTGCTCACGCTGCCTGCTCCCGATCAAAGGCGGATGCGCTCCGGTGGAGACACGGACGGTTCTCCTAAAACAGAAGGAAATGGAGAGTTTTCAGCAATTAAAACACGACAGCAGGGAATGCCTGCTGCTCTGGGAACACCAGGCCTCGATCCAACCAGCGGCAGTGCCTGACACTTGGTTTTATTTTTTATTTATTTATTAAAAAAAAAAAAAAAAAAAGCAGTCACACAGCTACAGAGACCCTTCTGACAGCAACAGACGTGGGCAGCACGCTGCCCTGTGTGGAACCAGGCTGGGCCATGGCAGAACCACCTTGGGTCACCTGGGGAGCACGCCAGGAGAGCAGCCCCGCAGAGCTGCGTCCTGCCATGCAGGGCTGCCTCCTGCCATGCAGTGCAGTTCGTGCTCGAGGCTCCAGGTGGCCCCCCCTCCCCACGAGGGATCCTGCGAGGGCAAAGCATCGCCAGGCACACAAAGGAACGTTCCTGGTGCTTCGTCAGCCATCAGTCACAGGGGATTTGTCACGGGCTGGCAGCCCGAGAGGCTGCGAGGGCAGGGAGGCAGCCGCAGCGTTTCTGAAGACGCCAGGCTGCAGCGGTGAAGCTACGACAAAAGGAAGGAGAGAAAATAGCACCTCGTGGAAGTCAGAAAGGAGTGACAAAGATAGACTTAGCTGAAGGGGGGAGAGGAAGGCAGATCTGCAGCGTTTCAGGTTTTGTTCTTCCCCACAATGATCAAATTAAAAGCCCACACACTTGAATTAAGTACGAGCTAAAGGGGAGTTGGAAAGGCAGCTGTTCAGGATCACGCTATTCAGGTGCCTGATAGTCCTTTGTCAAGTGGCAGATGACGAAATCTGCAGGAGAAAATGCGGAATTCGGGCCCATCTCTCCCAGGAGCCAGAAGGAACCCAGCAGACCACGGCCCTGCAGCTCCCAGCAGGGCACAGGTGACAACAAACAGGACCCGAGCGTGCCCACACCACCGCCCCCTGCCCTCCGTGCAGCTGTGCCCAGCCACAGCGTCACCCTCAGCCCGCCAAGCTTCACACCCCAGCAGCCCCGGGGCAGCAGAGCAGGACGCAGCTCCAGGAGCCGCGTGGCTCCGCAGGGAGCTGCTCAGCATCTAATCATTAACGGCAACGAGCGCCCAGGTGGAAGACGGCCGGCAGCAGAGCGGAGCGACGCCGCGTTCCGCGCCGGCGGAGCCGCTGCGGTCACCAGGAAGCGCGGGATGGTTTGCTTGTTCCTGTTATGGCTCTGCCGTGCTTCCCCCTGCAGAGGGGACAGCTTTGCAGGAAGCAATATAGATTAGAATTAGGAGCGGCCATCTCTTTGTGCTCCAAGCCTCCCTCCTCCAGCCCGGAGGAGCACTCACCCCTGCACTCGGACGCATTTTGAGCCGCCGCTGCCATTAGCGATGAGCAGCAGCGGCTCTGTGAGCCTGCAAAGCCCGAGCCCACCACGAGCAGACCCCACGGCCCTGCCTCGAGCGCCTGAGGTGCCCCCAGCCCCTCCTGCCGCCGGGATGGGGCAGGGCAGAGCAGCAGCGAGCCGGGCTCTGCGGGGCGCTGGGAGCCCTTCGTCCTCGCTGCTCCATGGGTGAGCACGAGGAAACCCTGCAGCAGGGGTGCCAGCAGCACCGTCCTCCCCAAACCCCTCCTCTTATGGTTCTTGCAGTCTCCCCAAATATAAGTTGAGTTCAATGAGTTTCTAACCAAAATAATGTGCAAGAAAAACCCAGCGGCAGCATGTCAGCAACCACCGCTGCCTCCGCTTCCCCGAGCTAAAGCGCGGCTCTGCCCACAGCAACGAGCCAGGGCCCTGCACCCGCTGTGAAATACCCGTGGCAGGTTTTTATTATTTTAAAGCAGATTTAGGAAGGGTTATCTGAGCAATACTCTGCTCTTTCGCACTTTCTTTGATCAAAAAAGCCCTCAGAAGCTTCTCAAGAAGCGACAGCCTGCTTCCCCACTGACCCGGCGCTGAGAAATACCCGCTGCCCCGTCACAGCCACGTCGACGCTCCCACAAACCCGCGACGGGAGCCCTGGGAAGCAGCAGAATCCCCCCAACCCGGAGCAGTGCTCGCTGCGCCAGCGGGACATCACCCCACCAGACACAGAGCCAGCACCCTCCAGGCCCACGGGGTCCTTGCAGGGACACGGCTCCTTACAGACCCGCACCCTCGCGTGGGGCCGGTTGCTTCTCGCACGTTTACACGGCCCCGAAAGCAGCGCCTGGAGGCGAACCTGCGGCAGGCATTCTGCTCCCCGAATGCTTTGCACAGCTAAGGCAAGGCACGAGGCGCTGGGGACGAGCACCAGGTTCACCTTCTCCTCCAACGCAGCCCCTCAGATCAGGGGGCTGCAGCACCCAGCGCCGCGCTGACGGGAGGCGTCGGAGCCCAGAGCGCTGTCGGCCTGCGGCACCCTGCTTTTGTCTGGAGAAACCGAACGCTGCGAGGGCGAACGGCTTTTGGGTCTGATATTCTCGCCTGAGCTTGGCCTGCAGGCACGGGACAAAGCGCCTGCCCTGGGAAAACACAGAGCACAAAGCGCTCAGAATTTTGCGGTCTAAGAACAGCGCCTGGCAGAGGGGTGCAGCCGCGGGCAAGCTGCTGCGCCAGCGGGAAGATGCAGATGGCGTGGACAAAACCCTCTCCGACCTCGCTGGAGGCTGAGGTGCTGAAGAGCCCAAGGCCGCCCTTGCTCCCACCCTGCAGTCACACTTTTTCTTTTTTTTTTTTTCTAATCAGCACAAGGCTACGAGCCATGCCCTTGTTCCTTGGTGTGAAGGAACGGGAGCTCACACCGCTGCATCACGCACCGCGAGCAAGCAGCCAGCAAGAAAAACGATGAGCACCCAGCGCCAGCACGCAGCTCAGACAGCCTCTCACTGTAATTAAAATAAGCACTACATTTGATTAATTTTTAGCCCGTATGCACGTAAAAAATCCAAGTTCCCTGGCAGCAGCCAGCCACTTTGCTCTGGCCCTGGGTGCAGGCGGTGCAGCGAGCACAGCGCGGTGCACGGGGAGCATGCCAAGGAGGAAGGCTTTGTTTGCACGGTCAACAGCAGCTCTGGGGAGGACGTGATTAGATCAAGGAAAAACAGCACGGCCCACGAGGCCAGCGGGCTGGGGGAGCTCCGGGCCCAGCCGCTGCAGAGGGACCCCTCAGTCCCTCACCCTGCGCAGGGGCTGCCTGCAGAACCGGCTCTGCAACGCCTGCGGGCATACGGCAGGGCATCACAGAACCGTGGGATGGTTGGGTTGGAAGGGGCCCCCAGAGGGCACCCAGCCCCGCTCCCCGCAGGGCACAGGGACGCCTCCCGCTGGGGCAGGGTGCTCAGAGCCCGGCCACCCTGACCCTGGCTGTCCCCAGGGACCGGGCAGCCGCCGCCTCTCTGGGCACCCTGTGCCAGCACCTCCCCACCCTGAGCACAAAGAACTTTTTCCTTCTCTCCAGTCCCAATCTCCCCTCTCGGTGTGAACCCATTTCTCCAGCCCCACCCCAGCAGACCCAGCCTGCCCCCTCCTGTCTCACAGCCCCCTCCAGGCGCTGCAGGGCCGCTCTCAGGGGTCCCCACAGCCTCCCCCCACAGCCCCAGCTCTCAGCCTGGCCCACACGGAGCTGTTCCACCCCGGGGCCATCTCCGTGACCCCCCCCCAGGCCGTGCTCCAGCAGTTCCACGTCCCTCCCGTGCTGAGCACTCCCCATCTGGGCACGGGGCTCCAGGTGAGGCCTCCCAAGCACAGAGCAGAGCAGAGGGGCCGGGTCCCCTCCCTGCCCCGCTGCCCACCCTGCTCTGGGTGCAGCCCAGGCTCTCTGGGCTGCCACTCTCCCAAAATCCGCCAGCAGCACGCCGTGCGGTCAGGGTTTGCCTTCTGTGCCCGCGGGCCGCCCGTGCCCCACCTGCAGCACCCGCTGCTACCAGGCGGCCTCGAGGCCGGCACCTACCGGAGCCAGCAGGAGGCGGCTGCACCAAAACCACAGCAACTTCCACATTTTCCTCTTCAGGCAGCACGAAGGGAGGGGGGTGTGCAGGAGAGGTGCCCCCAGCTGCTGCTCCCAGGGCCGCCTTGTTCCAAGGGCTGCCCTAATGCCACAACAGGGTTTTCCACATTTTTTTTTTTTTTTTAAATAAGAAATCATGGATTTTTTCTTTTTAAGAAGTTTTACAGAAAGGTGAAGGAGCCTCTGCAGCAAAGCCAGGGTCTGCTCGCACCAAGGGATGCTTGGGAGCTGCTGAGGCCACGACAAGGAAGCCAGCCCTGTAGCAACGCCTGTAACAACAATGCCTGCGCTGATTAAATTCTGCTCCAGCCGTCACCAGCGGCAGCTGCTCTGCACACAATTCTTCCACCACCAATATTCCAGAGCGAGCCCTTCCTCACCCAGCGGAATTGCCCGCGCCCCACGGGGCTGTGAGCGAACCACGCCTCCTCCAAAGCCAGGGGCTCCCCTCCCTGTCACCTCGTCACAGACCCCAAGGAGAAGCGTTCCTGCTCCGCCAACAGGTGCCCAAGAACCCAGCAGAGCCAACCAACAGCGCCAGGGGATCCCGAGGGCACCCGGCAGCACGGCTTTAAGGCTGCCAGCACGTTTCCAGCGCCGCAGGTCCCTCTCCAAACCTCGCTCCACTCCTTCTGGTGCAGGACGCCACCCTGCTCGCAGCTGCTGGGTGATCTCTGACGTTTTCTTCCAACCCTCCCCTGCTTTTCAGAGCCAGTACCTCCAAACATTTCCTGCGGGGAATCATCTCCCCATCCCGAAGCTGCCAGCCCTCACGCAGAACCAGGAGGTGCTTCAGGAAGCGCTCCACCAAAGCTCCCTCTGCACCCAGCGCTGTGCGTTAGCTGCAGCGACGGTGCCGTTTAAATCAGGGGCCAGGAGGGAAATCAGCTTCCAAGGTCACACTTACGGACAGAATTCTGCAATTAGAAGCAAAACGGTCGCATTTCTGGGCCTAAAGTAAGGAACTTCCTTTAAAAAATAAAAAAAGAGCCTCTCCAACAGGCCTGGTTTGATAGCAAGGCTCACAGGGACATCAAATCCACAACGTTAGTCTTTGGGAACTGTACCACAGCTCACAGCGCCGCGACCCGAGCATCAGCACTGCCCCCCGACAGCAACAGCGGGGCTGCCTCGGCCTGCAGGGTCCTGTCGCAGCAGGAACAAGACCCAGAAGCAGTTTCTGCAGCACACCCGCAGAGCAACTCCACCGCAGAAACAGAACTGCACCAGCAAAACCCGAGGGCGGGCTGCGAGGGGTTAAAGCACGCCAGAAAGCAAAAGGCACGAGGCCGGAGCGGGAGCAGAAATGGACAGAAAGCCTGCAGGGCTCGAAAAATACCCAACTCTTCCATCTATTCAAAAATAGATTTAGGGTTGTTGGGTTTTGTTTTTTTTTTTTTCCTGAAGCGGAGGATGAGCTGAAGGGAGCAGCAGCACGTCAGCCCCGCGTGCGGCGAGGAGGGGAGGGCAGGGCAGGGCAGGCTGGGGCCGTGCCAGCCAGCAGGGGAACACGCAGCCCCCTGCCAGCCCCCCCTGCCTCCAGCCCCCTGCCACCCGCACAGGGCCCAGGGCAGCGCTGGCCGCAAGCCGGGGCCAGGTTCGCCCCTCGCTGGTGCGCGCTCGGGAGATGTTTTAGGGGCTGCTCTCACCCAGCCCGTCTCCAGCGTTCCTCCCTCTTTCTGCAGAGCGAAAAGGAAACCAAGGAGGAGTTACCGAGGTTTTGCAGCTTCTTGGGAGTCCACAAAGGAGAGAAATCTTCAGCTGCAGCCCGAGAAGTGCCGTCAGCCACACAGAGCCAACGCACATTAAAACTTTTTCCTTGCCTGTTAGCAGGAACGGGGAAAAACACGCGATAAATTATGAGAAAGCATAACACTCCGCTAGATTTCCTGTTTTGCATCTCAGCGCTAACAGCGCGCCTGGATTTCCTCCTCTTTGTTTTGTAAGGTCACAGCCAGCCCCGTCCCGCCCAGCTCACGAAACCTAACCCAGAACCGCCGGAGGTGTCAGCCACCCTCGCGGCTGCTGGGCCAGCTGCGCTCAGAGCTCGTGGCCCCGGGGAAGCTTCTGCACCCTGCACAGCCGAGAGCGGCCAGGAGCTGCTCCTGCCGCCCCAGCGGGGCATTGCTGCACCCAGCCTTTTCCAACCCATGCGTTGCCGTCACCAGCTTGAGTCTCGGACAGCTGGTGGCCTTCCAGGTGTTCTGCAGGAGCAGCAGCAGGCGGGGGGAAAGCAGCCTGCACAGCAACGCAACAATCCCCGGAGCACCGGGGCTCCCTGCGAGGAGCCTTCCCTTCCCCAGGCCGTGTCCTCGCCCCAGCCCGGTGCTGCTGCACAATGGCCCGCTTGTTCTGGGGCGTCAACAGAGGGCCTTTGAGCAGCACGCAGCAGGAGGAGCGGGTGGTGACAGGGGGCTCTCGCCCACGGCTGCGGGAGGATCTGCGCGGCCAGGGCAGAGCCCGATGCTGGCGGCGGGTACCGCAGCAAGGTGCAGCGGTTCCGCTCCCCCTTCCTCTGGAAGTGCCAGCAACTTAAGAGCAAACCGGGCAGGCAGATATAAGACAAAGTAATTTTTTTTTAAAAAAAAAGGTCTCTCCAGCTTTGTCCTTACGGTAACAATGGTGAAGCCGCGCAGCAGGAGGGAGCTGTATTTACGTTTTCCTTCCGTTTTGTTCCCTTCCCATTTTAGTTTCTCCTGACACCAAGCCAGGACACCTGTAACGAAGAAGGACCGCACACCCCATCACCGGGGGAGAGTCGACCAACGCTCCTGGCCCCAGCATCAGAGGAGCTGCAGCCCAGAAGCCCCGCGCCCCGCCGCAGGCAGGATCCTGCAGAAGGACCCCCGCAGCGCGGCTGGGCGACGTGAGCGACATTTGAGCAACCTCAGAGCCATCAGGAAGAGCTTCCCACCTCGGAGCTCGGCCACCAGACCTCTGCATCTCGGTTCCTCGGCTCCTGTCAGGGCGCAGGGGCCGCACCAGGCTGAGCTGGCTTTGCCCCACGAGTGTCACCTCGGGGCCCAGCATCGGCACCACGCCGGCAGAGATGCAGTGCTCTCACCAACCCCCTTTTCCCCTTGCTCTGCCCTCCCCGCTCCAGAACCCCCGAGCAACTACAAACCACTTCCCTGCTCTTTACGCAACTGCCGTTTGGGGGTCACCCTGCCCCACGGCCCCCCCCACTCCCCAAGCAGCAGCACGGCGAGACCGGCACCCCTCCGGCCGACTCCGCGCGCAGCAGCACCGCACCCCGCGCGAGCCCCAGCCGCCC
>VXAV01004370.1:0-21353 GCA_013399715.1 Alectura lathami
TTAGAGAAAACCAAGTTACCTTGCTTGTGCACACACTCACATACATAGAATTAACGGTGAATTGTTTGCTGAAACACTTCCCAGCTGTCTTTTTTGGAAAGAGATTGTCAAGGAGGAAAGGCAGTGTCAGAGCACAGCAAACGCACCTTCATCCCCAAAGCACTAAGTTCTCCACACAGAAGCATTAAATCCATTTGGCAAGCCACTACAGTAGCAAGCATGTAAGGGATTTACAACTTAAGCAGGGGTCTCTTAGGACTAACACTGTACTTTAAGCACAGAGCTACGTCAGCATAGCTGCTCAAGTCAAGCCTTTCAGGAGAAATTGAGGGTACTGCGACAGAATCTCTTCTGCAGACAACTTCTCTCCTGAAGCTTAAGCTGCCTTGACAGAAGAAAAACTGTCATCATAGCTGCATGCACATCTGAAGTTCTGTCAACTTATTTTTGACAGCTAGGGGGCATGAATTTTATACCCATGTTATGCTAGGAGAAGAAAGAGGAAAAAAATTATCTGGTTTTCTAGGATTTTTCATAGCTGATAAACTTAGTATAGCCAAGCACATGTGGTAACTTATAAACTAAATTTGTCTTCTCTTTGTGTGCAGTTCAATAGTCTCAGAAGTTTTAAGAAGCCAAGCCATTTCTCTCCTCACGTATATCTTAACTCCTGGATCACATGTAGTCTTTTGAGGAAAAAGTTATCTGGTACTCCATTATTGGCTGACAGAGGGAACGCAGGGTGACAAAGTGCTTAATTCTTAGATAACTGCTTAATTCTCATTTCATCAAGAGACAGGTTTAAAGACCTCTAACATTAAACACTGAACATCGAAAGAAGCTCCATGCGGGACCACAGTGCTGTCTTTTGTTCCAGTCAGCTGGAACAGTCAGCTCACAGTGACAGCTGGGCAGTCTTCACCATGTCTGAGGAGGCAGTGACACTCACCTGTCACTTGCAGGGAAACACATGCGTTCAGGAAGGGTGTGTTACTTCTTTTGCCAGTTATTTTTTAGTCATTTTTATGTCTCTAAAGGGGTCGTCCCTCTCACTCCAAACCCACTCTCCGCTGTTAACAAAACAGCTAATATATCATGGCCAGGTGACTTACAAAGCAACTATGACAATCCATCAGAGTTAATCATCAAGTGAAAGCTGCAAAAGAAGCATTAGGGAAAGTACAGAAACTGATCCCTGCAGATACTGCAGTATTTTCTCTTATTCTTCTCTCTCCTCATTTACATATGCATTTAGCGCTGAAGAAGGTAATGACAACTCCTACCACAGATGGCCAGCATGCACAAGAAAAATGCACTCCCCAGACTTTTGATTAAAATCCCTTTATTTTTTTTTAATGAAAAGGGACAGCACTTCTGTCAGAATATACCTACCTGTTCATCCTCCTAGTTAGTGATCCATCTCCCACAAAGCCCATAAGGCCAGTGCATAAACATTAAGCTAAATAACCCATGCAATTAGAAAAGCATTATTGCTGATAAGCTACCACACTGCGTCTGTCAAATGCTTCAAGCCAGTTGGTGTCTTTTACAGTAAAGAACAACTTCCTCCTCTTCTTTTTATGTGGCTTCTCTTTAAAATCTGCTAAAAATATTTTTTATAGTGGCATTATATACTTTACCTTAAGCTTTCTAAGATTATACCAATGTCATCACTAACAATGAGAGACACTGTGTATTTGCATCTTAATATGTTCACTTTTCTAGTCTCTGGGAATTTATGTAGAATTTCTGTAATAGCAGCAAATAGGAAAAAAACCTTCTTCAAATAATACGGTGTGCTGCCTCTTGATTTCTGTAGGTATCAGCTCCCAACTGGTTCGTTCAATTATCCTGAAGTTATATCAGACATGAGACTTCTTAGATCCCATTTAGCATGACAAATGGAAAGAAAAGGATTCATGGCAGCTGTGCAGCATACCAGAGCTTCAGTCAGCCACAATCATCCAAGAACCTCTGCTCTCCAAATGCACCAGAGATGCACACAGCAGACAGTCTACAATATCAATGGGTGACTCAACACCACACGAACAGCAACTCCTTCAGAACTGAATGCCCTTGAGGGGAAAAACATGTTTTCACCATCAAGACTATTAACTTGGGGATATTTATTCTTATTTCCCCTATATATACCTCCTCTCCTGCATTGCACATGGTTAATGACTTAATTAAAATAATTGGTATAGGCCTACAGCTAAATTTTTTATTTAATTTAGGAGGAATCTCTTATGGGATACTAAGTAAACACTTTCCACCATCATTTCAGATTCAGAAGACTGTTAATTAACTTCTCGACTTTTGGGCCAGCTCAGCTTAGCTTTTTATAAGCAATTACTAAGAGTTAAACACTGACAACTCAAGGACTGATTTGTGAACACTCCTCTCATGGGGGTGGAGCGGTAAGGTCAACAGAACCTAGTGAATTATTTCTGGATGTAGAAAAGGCATTCTATTAACACTGCTTATAACTAAATACTTGTCTTTCCTTCTTTCAACTCAAAAGCTTCATATAGCTAAGCTGATATGGGTCAAAACAAAATAGACATAAATCTAATTTGGCTGTCTAGGGTTGAGCTTGCATCGGTATGGGCAAGACATTTTGGAGAGAATATAAAGGTAATAGGCTGTCCTATAGAGAACAAGTTTTCATTTGAACATCAACTGAAATTGACAGAAATGAATGCTTTGGCATTTTTTGCTGGCCTTTTTAATTACTCTACTTACTTCTGTTTTGGACATAAGTACAACAGCACAATTCACCATTCCAACAAGGAAACTTCTGCAGGCTCCCTCCACATTCACTAACCTGTTCAGCCTTCTGGTGGAAGATGGAGGACATATCCAGTAACGTGCTCCGCTCATCCAAGGCCGCAGCGAATGCTTTCCATTCTTGCTCCAACTGACTAGCAATCTGTTTTATTTGCTGTGAAGCATAATGGCCAGATTCAACCAGGCGATTTGCTACTGACATGATGCGGTTTATGTTTACGTACACATTCTGTGGAAAAGAAGAAGGGAAAGATTAACTGAAGTTTGCAGACCACAGAAGTCTATAGCTATACTTCTCTAAAATTATTCTTTATTACAGCAATGCTTAGTAGACTGGCTTTGCTTGACAAATTTGTGCGTGCCTGACTTAAGGTGTACAATGTACCAGCCCATCGGTATTATTGCCAATGGAGAGGGACAACTTGAAATGAACAGACAAGTCTCAACGACCAGCTTAAACAAAGCCATATTATACGAAGACTCGCTATTACAGCGCAGAGGAAGCGCTGACCAAAGATGCTCAAGTCAAAAAGACAGGTAGACACACACAGTATAGGAAACAAAAGGTGTCATTAGCAGGCATTTGATCTGTCCATGATATGAACATCTGGAATATCACTCACCAAATCTTTACGTTAGCTTCTGAAAGTATTCCCACTTTTTAAGGAACAAAATACTAAACGCTGAGTTCTAAGGAGTTCAATAGTTCAGATTTAATTTTCCTGCCAAGGTACTACCTCAGATCTTAACACTACAAGGTAGACAAAAAAGGTCAAAGACCAGTAAGATTTTCTAGCGTACTGGAACAACTTAATGATGGCTCTTAGTCACTGCAATTTTCTTTCCTTTTAACTCACATCTGCATTTTGGCCTAAAAGCACCTGAAAGCAGTGTTTGATTCTGTATGAACAAACAGTATTTTTCAAAGTAAGCAAAGAAGCATTTCCGATTCCTTCAAAGACAGAAACAAGAATAGCTTCGCTACCCAAAAGTTTCTGAGTAGCTCCTCCAGAGCTCTATGTACACAGTTCTGGGTTGAGATTTCTTCTAACCCGAATGTCCCTCAGATGTCTAGAATAAAGTTCTCAGAATCATAGGATTGCTGAAGCAGGAGAGATCTCCTCTGGAGATCATCAAGTCCAACTCCCTGCTCAGGCTGCCCAAGACCATGTCCAACAGGGTTTTGAAGTTCTCCAAGCATGGAGACAACACAATCCCTCTGGGCAACCCGTTCCCGTGTTTAATCATTCCATTATTCCCACAGTAGCAACAACAAAAACAAAATCATGACATTTAAAGGGAATCTATTGTATTTCAGCTTGTGCTCATTACTTCTTGTTCTGTTATTAGCTACCATGCTGAGAGCTCTGGATCCATTCTCTTTACTCCCTCCCATTAGGTATCTAGATTATATATATATATATATATATACACACACACAATTGTATAACATCTGTTGACCTGCAGGAGCTTTGGCAGTCTTTCTGCAACATCCCAAATCCAACTCCCCAGCAAACAGGAAACTTCCATAGACAAGAGTGAGAGGACCCCATCTGCAAACCTGCTCTGTGCAGAAGGGAGTCTCCCATTGCTATCGCTTGCTGCTTCCTGTTGGTGTTCCTGTGTGGCTCAGACTCAGCCAGCACAGATGCTTCATTTGATACAGCTCCTGGCTCCTCATCAACTATGAGGTCAGTGAAGCCGTGCATCTTGAGGTGGAATAGGAACCTTCCCCCCTTGTGCCAGAAGCCATCATCGTCCAACCTTTAACATCATGGGAACCCTCACTTCCTAGGCAGATAGGCACAGATTCCGCCTGACCCTGCCTTCAGTATAATTAGTAGCTTGGGCTCTTCAGGCTGCAGTCTTGGAAAAGATCCAACCAACCTCTTTCTTGTTATCTCTGATGCTGTGCAAGTCTGCTGACCTCCTCCTGCAGATCCTTTACTTGGCAACACACCTCCTTAATAAGTGCACGCTTCCTGTGGGCAAGGAAACCACCTTCAGCTGCTCCAGCCCTGGGAAGAAGCCCCAGGCACTTCATGCAGCCTCAGGCCTGCAGAGCTGCATCCTCCTTCCCCCTCCTCCTTCACTGTCTGCACAGTGCTTTCCGAAATTCCAGTACTCAAGGAATGCCACAGGGCAGTCAGCTCCCTGCCAGCACCAGCACCACAGTCTTGCCCCTGGCTGGGGGCTGAGAAACACAGCATGCTGAGCCACGGGAGAAAGAACAACACAGGCAAGAACCACCTGCAACAGCCCACACTAAGAGTCACAAATCAACAAGTGACAGAAGAACAAAACCTGAAATTGCTAGAAAGCTGCACTGTTACACTACAGTGGATAGATCTGATGGGCAGCTTGTGTGAAATCTGTCTATACCCCTAGCAGTAAGAGAGGACAAGAGGAAGGAACACCAGTAGGTGGACACCCAACACCACACAGAAACTGGCCCTGGGGTGAAACCACTGCTTGTTGGCATTCAGCGGCTGCCAAGAGCCTTACACAGGCTGGCTGCAGCAAGTGCTGTGCTGACTTGTCTGAATGGTAACTGGCACAGGTCTCTGTTAGTTGTGTGTGTGTGCATGCATGCAAGGGTGGCCATAAAGCTTTTTCTGACAGCTCGAACCTCAGTTGGTTCACTTAAATTGAGCACAACACTGCTGTTGTCTGTTTTCCTTTCCTGCACAATACCGTCTCTTCATTTTTTGTTCTAACACATGCCTATGCCTTTCTCTTAAGCACATCTGAACAACCAGAAGAGAACAGAACTGCTATTTCAAACTAATTTTAAAAGACTAGACAACACTTACACCTATTAAAGTGTTTGTAGCCAGACTGCTGAATGAATCCAGAAAACCAGTACAGGGCCAGCGGTATGAAAAAGTATGTCAAAATAGAAAAAAGGCCATATTAGACTGCAACTTGAACTATCTACATACTGTAATAAAAGAATTTTGGAAATTCTGGAACATTGGCTAGATATGAAGGACAGGGCATCATAAATGCGTAGTTAAGCAAACCAAAACTGAGGTGGGGTTGAAATGCACTCCACTTCCCATGGCCATCAGGCTTCACAAACGTGGAGTACTTGCTGCAGTAGTATGGATATGAATTAATACACTGCTGCTTGAACACTTTCCAAGCTATGCATACCACATTCCTTTCCTCAAAACAAAACCCAAAACAATCTCAACTTTTTTTTCCCCACTTCTATATCCCTTACTACCTGATACATCTACTAAAGGTTTAAATTCCAGTATTTTGAAATGCAACAACCCAAGAGACAGATTTAGTTCAGGAGGTAAAGACTATCAAATAGTAGCTCACTGCAATTGGACTGTGTTTAACTGATCTTTGAAGATTAACAAATTTTGTCCATTTTCTAAAGGGTCAGGCAGCTCCACTGTCATTATTATATGACAAATGCACATTTTGTGCAATACTTCAGAAGCACTGTTCTAAGCAAGGTGGTGCTCATTCCCTTGGTTCCAGGAAGTGACTTCTTGTTTATTGCATGGATCCTGATTTTAGTTAAAGAAACAACAGTGATCAGGTAATAACTATTAAAGATTTTTTTAGTCATCTCATTTACATCATGTGAATCTGCATGAGGCAACTGCAGCTTCTAAATATGCACCAGCTGTCTAAAGAGTGAAATGCTAAAGCGATACTTCATTTATTTCTTTGTGTTATACATGACTGTTGTAACAAAACTAAAAAGAAAATCACTCAAGTTACAGCACTGCCATATGCACAGTAAACATTAGTGTATACAGTACACTTATTTTCTCTTGCAAAACCCTTTAGCCAGAAGCTGAAAAGACGCCTCACAACACCTGGAAAGCTCCTCATGGCAGAACTATTCCCTACAGACAGTGTACGTATGTGTGTATGTATAAAATTGCTCAGCTTAGCAAGGCAACACGATTCGTAGCCTAACACAAGCTGTAGTGCACTGTGTCATTCTTTGGTGCTTACACAGGGTAAAGCACAGACAACAGCCTGCCAGCATGACTGAACTCCTATCATACTTAATACAAAATATAGCTGGCAGGTGCCCGGAAGGCTCTACTTTATTTTCTGATTTTCCCAGACCCATTTACAAAATGTTTGCTTAGCTCTAAGATTCCATGCGGGAGTTTTCCAACACACAGACTATTAAGCATCCAGTGTTAAAAACAACCAGCGCAGTGACATGGTCCACAAGCGTCATAACTGGCACCTCTATAACACACTGTAGTGAGCTATAAGTTAGTTGTCTGCAATGAAAATATTTTAGCAGTATTCTAACAAGACACTTCAGTCCAACACCATCACCACCATTTTTTTCTCCCTTGCTTTTACTTACTTTCTCGCAGTAATAACCCATGCCACACCCTTGCCTTCATCCATTCAAGTATGGGGATTTAAACAGAACATAGTTCTCTAGGAGGACCAACTAAAAAACACAACAATTTCTTTACAGATCTTAACTTCATCATCCCTAATAATCATCAGAAATGAAATAAGGTTTGTTCCTTTGAAGTAACACCGCTATTTCTTCACTTCATGACCCACTGACATGAGCATACTTGTCGCCATACTAACCCCTCTCCAGCAGATTGCTCTTGGAAATTGTTTATTTCCTTCTTTATTAAGTGCCACACACCTAGCTTACTCTATGTCATCTTGCTGATTTCAGAGTGCTCCTCAGAAGGTGGAAGTAGTCTGAACTCAGCTTGCCTTTTCAGTCCCTTCTCAGGTCAGTGGCCTCCAGACACTTAGTCCAAGCGCTAAGTGCTCTAGCATCAGACGGAATACCTTATGGGTGTGAACTCAGAACATCCTCCCGGTCTGATCAGCATCCACAGTTGTGCATTGTCTGAGTAGAGAACTTCAAGAACATCACAAATCCATGGCTTGCTTAAATTAACGTTACTCACAACTACCAAAAAAGTAGTTCATTGAATCTACTCTTGGAAAAGTGGGCCCATGAGAACCTGATGAGGTTCAACAAGGCCAAGGGCAAGGTGTTGCACTTGGGTCGGGGCAATCCCAGGTGTGTGTACAGACTGGGAGAACTCCTTGAGAGCAGCCCTGCGGAGAAGGACTTGGGCGTCGTGATTGACGAAAAGCTGGCCATGAGCCGGCAGTGCGCTCTTGCAGCCAGGAAGGCCGATGGCATCCTGGGCTGCATCAAGAGAGGGGTGGCCAGCAGGGAGAGGGAGGTGATCGTCCCCCTCTACTCTGCCCTTGGAAGGCCTCACCTGGAGTACTGTGTCCAGGCCTGGGGCCCCCAGGACAGAAGGGATGTGAAGCTGTTGGAGCGGGTCCAGAGGAGGGCCACCAAAATGATCAGAGGGCTGGAGCACCTCTCCTATGAGGAAAGGTTGAGGGAGTTGGGATTGTTTAGCTTGGAAAAGAGAAGGCTCCGGGGAGACCTCATTGCAGCCTGCCAGTACTTGAAAGGAGCTTACAGGCAGGAGGGGAACAATGTTTTGCACAGGTGGATAATGGTAGGACAAGGGGGAATGGGCCAAAACTGAAAGAGGGGAGGTTTAGGTTGGACATCAGGAAGAAATTCTTCACTGAGGGAGTGGTGAGGCGCTGGAACAGGCTGCCCAGAGAAGTTGTGGCTGCCCAATCCCTGGCTGTGTTCAAGGCCAGGCTGGATGGGTTCCTGGGCAGTTTGATCTCGTGAGCTAGTGGCTGGCAGCCCTGTCCACGGCAGGGGGGTTGGAACTAGATGATCTCTGAGGTCCCTTCCAACCCAAGCCATTCTATGATTCTATGATACTCTTCTGCCCTATCCCCATTTTGAAAGTTTAACCTTTTCAGTTAAGGATGCTAGATTGGTAAAAATCTTTTTTTTTTCTAAATCTAAATCTAAAACTAGATTTACTTTAGAATAAGCATTTTTACTGAAGCCCTGCCTGAGCAATCTGTTAGTAAAAAAAGAAAAAACAAGACAGAAGAGCTAACTTACTATTATTTACCATTCTGCAGAAAGTCTTTTGTGCAAACATGCATTTCAAGGCGATCTGAGAAAGAATGCACCATTCACAACCTATGGCTTTGGTCTTGTTTGCTGAAGTCACAGTTACAAAATATATTTGAAATACAAAAGGAATCAAGAGTGAAAAACATCTGCCAAAGGACAAGAAAGAGTTGCACTAACTGCTAGCTAAGCTGACTTTACCTCACCTGACCTTCTTAAGGTTTTCATTTGTACCAGTCCCTGTGGCTGGATTTGAGCAAGCCAAGCCAAGTACATCATCCTTGCAACTTTCAACTCGGTAATCCCACTGAGATTCAAGGACCGTGTTCATGCTTCTATTTTAGGTTCCCAAAACTCCCACCAATGTTCATCTTTGGCACCTTCGTTTTTAGTGCAATAAATTGACTGCCATCTTGATGAAGCGGTCTAGTCCACGCCAACAGCTTGTTCTACGAGCAGCATGAATCAATTCTGAAACATGCTTACGCCTGACACACTAACAGAAGTTTTTGGATTACGGCTAATAAATGTAGGTTCTAGTGATGGTCCCATCAGCACCCTGAGACAAAAATTAATCACAGCGCACCCTCTGACAGCAGACAGTCAATTGCCTCCATGGAAAGCTTCTTTTTGACTAAACTGCTTTCCAATTATTTTGACCCTCACCTATGTAGTGAGAGGTACAGTTAAGTTTTAATGAAAGCAAGGCTATTTGATCTAGCAACAAAAGTAGAAGAAAACATTCAAATAGATAATAACACGCTACTCCTCACAGATATTTCATGACTGCTTTCGTTTCTCTCATGTCCCAGAGGACTTGAAGAAAATTGCAGAAAAAAAAGAGTGGGCAGACACAGTATCAGTCCCTCCTGCTCTTCCATGAAAGACTGACTAATAGTACAATCATGGGTACTTCCTTTTTGCAGTTTAAAAACTAGAGAGATTTTTTTGTATTTACAACTCCTGGTGCCTTATTTGCAAGTTTCTACCTTAAAAGGTACTAAAAACTTGTTTTGAGAAGTGAAGCACTGGTTTAGTCATGCAAAGAGGAACTTCAAGCTAAAACAGAGTGTTGCTTTGCTCACATAAATCTCAGGACTTGACAACAACCATTTTTTGTTGCTGAAAGCAGGCCTTTAAAATGGTAGTGAAAAACCACCCTCATCTTTAGAGGAGAGAATCACTCAGATACTGGTTTTCCCCACAGTTATGGAAGATGGGAATTACTTGCCTTGTAAAGAAACAGTCTTGCTACTTATCAGTGCTCAGCTTCTTGATTTTATTAATGGCAGGCTATATTGCTGAAGGTGTCAACTTCATTTCAGAGAGCAGCTTTTCTAGCCACATCAGCCTGTGTGTGCTAAGTAATGGTAACAACATACTTCCATCTTGCATGCACATCACTGCATCCACCTAGATTTTCTCTAGGACAGTTTCACTGCAGTGAGAATCAGCCTGTGTATTAAGCTTAAGACTTTCATGACCTTACTTCTGGCACCTTGAAGTGCAACCACATAAGTTCTGTCATGTACTGAGCACACCAGATGCCTAGATGTATCACTTGCTAATGAAGATGATGAAAGTGCGGTTAAATTTCATCCCGATATACTCCTCACCTTTTTTATTTTACTACATTTGGCTTAAACTTTCAACCTCTTTGTGCTATAATACTGAAAATTTGATTCTAAAAATGGCAGAAAGCCATTATAAGAAAAAAAAAAGAAATATTCAACAAATCCTTTTTATTGTTGATGCAACAAACTCTTGTTGATGACAGGAACTAAGTAGTTTCCACAATGGCTTACAAGCAGGTGGCTCATTTCAGATTGGAAGACCGGATTAAGTTTTTGGCACCTCACCCAAAGGCCGATACTCCTTCTCACCCGAGCTCAGCAGAAGCAGCTGCAGAACTTGCCCTCCTGCACCCCTTGGAAAACCAAGCTGCTACTTGGGGAGGAAAGGGAGATGGGAGAGCCAGCTATTGACGCAGGGTAGCACCTGCTGCGAAGGGAGCATGTGCCATGTGGCAATCACAATGTGTTAAGAAAAGCAGCTGCAACATCAGTTACCAGGGTTAAGCTGCCAGCAAGTGCAAGAGGTTGTATTTAGCTGCTTGGGCAGCATTTATCCTTTGAACAGACCTTCCCTGCCTTAAGTGAGCCTAAAGAAACTAACTGGGAAGAAAGATCTACTAGGATCCAATCAGGGCCACAATGAAAAGCCTTCCAAATCCCCTGCATATCTTAATACTTTGTTGCCATTCCTCCTTCCTCTACCCCACCCAACTGAACACATTTTCATTGCTGCAGATGGGTTAAAAGTTAAATAACATCTCTAGTGTTAGAGCATTCACAACAGAGAGATCTTAAATCAACTCTGACAAAAACAGTAACTTGGTAAGCACAGGACATAACTGCAGAGAGGTCAGGGAGAAGCTGAACGTGTTCAGTTCAGATTAACTGACATTTTTCCAGTTTAAAAAAAGTCCTGTGTAATTAACATGCTTGACTATAACAGGCAGAGCAGCAGCATAAAACTAAGAGCAGGGGTGATTATGCTGCATCCATCTCTCAAGTGCTTCCTGGTGTTGCTAGCATCTAAACAGTAGGGAGTGTTAAAAAATAAAGAAAAAAAAAAAAAAAAAANGAAAGAAACAAAAAGGTGGCAAAGGAGAAGGGGGAAAAAACCTCCCAGTCTGAAGAAAAATCAGTAGCAACTAATACCTGGATAGGCTAAATAATTTTAACCTTTACCATACAAGCCCAAGAACTGCCTGGAAAACAACGCAAAATGACAGTTTCAAAAGTCATCTCGCATCGATGACACCTACTGTCCTTCTCTGAGTTTTCTTCTGCTGCAATTCACATGCAGAAAAATGAGCAACAATTATCAGTTACTCCATGAAGCAGTAATTCTCTATGCCTACAGAGTGGACCTGTACGTTCCAGACCTAAATGTCAAAGACACTTCCATCCATGATGTTAAATAACTTCATGACAACGTTCCACAATGTTTGCTTTATTGTTTTCAAAATTCCACTGATTTTTATTTATTTTTAAAAACTGTCATGAACATAGCTGAGTTGCAGAAGAAAATGTACTTCTCCACTCCTGTCTGGCAATACTAGACACAGGAGTTGCCTTACTATCCCTTCCATAATTTTAGCAAGACAAATAACCTGGGGTAGTGTACTTTGCCACACTTTCTTTTCACACTTAGCAATCCTCTCCTACAAAAACACCCTCTTGCAAGAGTTGATTGTTTCTACCATACTTTAATTCAATTGTCATCCTTAAACTGCCAAAGATGTTAATTTCTAACAAGAGTGGTAGTGTTCTTCTTTCATGGAGCTGACAGCCAGGGACTGGATTTAGGCCCAGACTCCCAAAGTTACTTATACACCTCCAGCCCTTCTAGTGGAAAAGAACCAAAGTATGCTTGAGAATTTAGTCCCCATGTCCAAACAGGGCATTCATGAAACTGATAATAAGCAGCTTTCACTCACTGCCAGTTACAAATTGAATTCTTAATTGTAGCCTACTGATGGCTCATCTCATGATCATGTTTGACACGAAAAATGTTTGGTTTAGCTCCATTCCATTGCACCAGAAATAAGAAGCATGTGTTCTTAAAAAAAAAAAAAAAAAAAAAAAAAAATTGTCATATGTACAAGTTTGACTGACAGANTTATTACACTGGGGTCAACTACAGATCACTTCTCAGAACTTTTCATACCTGAATTGCAATCTATCCAGAAGATCCTGAGATTTTTATTTTATTTTTTTTCAGAAAATAAAAGAAATCATCTGACATATGGCTCCCAGAAATTTCCTAAGAGACATAAAACCATTCTCAAGCACACATCCTAGGTTCTTGAAGTTTGGATGTACATATTTTAGAAATTCCGAGGTCGCACTGAATATTGCAAGTGGTCCAAGTGATTTAGTTGCTTGATCACAATACCTCTGTACTTCGCTACCCTTTATTTTCTTCTTCGCTTCATATAATTTTGCTCCCCAAATACAAACTTGTGCTAGCTGTAACAGAAGGAATGGTTTGTGTGTGTGATTTCTGAGTGCTGCCTTAACAAAGAGCAGATACTCATGTCGGTGCTGAGAAGCGAGGCCCATTCTTACCATACAGTTCATGGCAAAGTGATTGTGCTGTGTCTGAAGTTCCATAGCGTGGGGATGACTGGTTCCTATCTCCGTGTAGCTGTTCAGAAACAGACCTTTGTTGTGTGTGATCCAGTCAAACATCTACAAGAAAATATTAAGGAAAGAAAGAAATCAGTAACCTGTTATGGAACAAACCATACACAAGTAACGTAAGAAATCCATGAACAAAGACAACAGGAGGAATCCAAGGCCGTTAAAATTAATACCAAAGCTCCTTTCCCTGTAAGTTACAGTACATTTTAACCACATCAGTGCTGAAATCTGTCTTCTTGGACCAACAGCTGTGGCTGTTGAACCTTTACTGTAGGTGTTTATCTCAAGCTACAGTAAAGGCAACTTCGTTACTAGGATGTCATAGTAAACAACCAGACTTGGAGCACATCCCGGTGTCACTAAGCCTATACAATCTTCAGTGTCAGCGCTTCATGATGTCAGCAGTTTAGTAATTTAGAACAAAAATGGCAACTCACGGAAATTAATTATAAATTCATTCTTGCTGATGAAGTACTTCAGCAAGTTTAATATTTTTAGTTCATACTTTTTATGGCAGCTTTGAAAATGAATTTTTAATTTGCTTAGCAGTACAAAAATAATTGACCAGTGTAAGAGACTACTTTCTTCTAGAAAAAAATGAACACACTTCAAATATGTGTATGGAAAAAGCATTTTAATATTCAAACAAAATTTAGGAAAGATCTTATCTAACAAAGGCCAGCACCAGAGGTTCATAGGTGTGTTGACAGCAGCACTGAAAAACAAAGTTTTCAAAGACCAAGTAGCACGCCAAAAGGAATTTAACACACACACACTGGTCTTGAAATCTTTGCTATACCTCAGCTCGAAAGACCCACCTGCTCTCTGGGTTAGCTGAAAAAGATTGTTCTGAAAGAAATGGCAGCAGTGAGTAGTACGAACTCATTTAAGTATCTTTTACAGTACACAGAACAGTATGCAGAGCAATATTACCAAATCCAGTATTCACTCAGTACACTCAGTACCACCCAGGCATACAATAAATCAAAGGTAGACAACAATATGGGAAGAACAAAAATGTTTTAAGAGTTTAGACAACCGAGACAGATGATCACATACTCCTAAAATTTTTGGTTTCTTGTCTGGAAGAACACACTGAAGATGTGTTAGAAAATTATTCAAAATAGACATGTTTGTTGCTTGTGACCACTCTTCTCTACGCAGTTTGACTTTGGAATTGCCCTTTAGGTAACTGGAGAGCAATCAGATTCCCTCTCTTTGCCTTTTTAGCCTTTTCTTCCCCTGAACCAGCCCAGATTTCTTGCACAAAGTCCTCCAAGCATGTTTATTCCTCTCCATCCAATACTCTTTATTTCTCCAAGTAACATCCAGCCCTTTCCTGTAAACATGCACTGACAAAGCATTCCTGAGCTGTGAAATCCAGTCCGACACAAGCAGTAAAATAAGGGCTGCACATTGATTAAGACAAAGGCCTTAACCAAAAGGTGGGCTGGGTAACGTAAACCATCTTCTGAATCTTTTTCTACTGGCTGACACGGGAATGAAGTCCCAGGTATGCTATCTGCTGTCAACTTCATTTCGAGGTGCCCAGCATTTCCCCCTATTTTCCAAGATGGATGCACAGATATAATGTATTTATTCCCGGAATCAGGAACCTAGAAAACACAGATGTGAGCTTATGCACAGACATGGCACGAGAGAGATCAACCTCACAGGTTCAAGTATGTGAGAAGGAGTTTCTTAAAGCCCAAGTTATGTACACAACTTCCTGATGAGTAAATGAAGAACTTATCTTTCAAAACCACTTGACCATCATCAAGACATATTCTTCATGCTGTAATCAAGTGGCTGAACAGTTGCTAAAAAAGCATTTTGGCCCTGAAAGAGCAGTAGTAGATCACTGGCTTATTATTTTCTGAATAAGTTTGTGACTCTAAATTCACTTGACTGGATTTTTTTCCAACTCCTTCCATGCCCCTACTATTTTCAGCTACACCTGTTCAGTAAATACTGCTTTACCTGGTAGAGAAGTTTCTTAGTTAAACACAGTAGAAAACATTTGCAGTCCTGCTATGAAAGTCCCTGAGCAGAAATGATAAGGGACAGGAAACTACAGGGGAAGAAAAGGAAGGAAGACAGAGGAAGGAGAGGCATTGTATCTGCTTACTCTGTGTTTACTCTTCCCCAGGCATCTGCTAACAACCACCACAGGAGAGCAGGACACTAGTTTAACACAGACCTTTAGTCTCCTCCAGTTCAGGCATTCTTACATCAAATATTTTAAGAAATCTGACAAAGACCATACTTACACCACTTGACTGCACAGTGTTTCTTCTCCCAGAGAAAAACTCCCCATCTGTCCTTAAAGCTATTTGTTCCACAGCAGCAAGTTAATAAGTGATTGCAAAACCATTCCATATGAAAACAGATCTTATCTGAGCTCATCTAACAGCCTGCTTCCTGCTACGGCGGTTCTTCAAATTCCATGACCATCCAGGGCTTTATTGTTCAACAGGACTGGTTTACTCAAAACACTCTGAGATCAGCCAGTCCCGTTAATGACATACACATTGTCAGAAAAGATACATCAGTTTTTAGCCTGGGACCTTAAATCTGGCATCACTGAAGCAGTTTCCCATGTCAACCTCTTGACTCCCTGCCACTCAAATCCTAAGGGTCACTCAAAAAAAGAATGATGTAATCCTTTATCATCTGCATTCATAAAGTATGCAGCACTCATCTTCATTTGACACCTGCAAAAGTGTTTGTCTGGAACAGAAACGTACCAAAGCAAAAGGTCTGAAGTCACCACCACTTCAGTTTTTCTTGAGTGAAAGTTACCTGTGTTCTTTACAGCTTGGAATTACCACTCCATCCCCTCTACTCCAAGAGACTAAGAATCACTACTGATAAAAAAAAAAAAAAAATCCCATCTTATTTCTCATTAGAAGGTTAGTGTAAGTCTAAAGACAAAAATCACTAGCTGAAAGAAGCAACAAGGACAATTACAAGCCAGTCAGTCGCTGCTGCCATCAGTGGCAGCGCCCACCTCCCCTCCCCAGACGCTTACCTTTTCAGCATCCTGCTCAAACAGCCTGAGCTGAAAACATTGGTCCAATTTCAATTTCCTCACATGCCACATCTGATGCAGATGCTGCCGCGTCGAGTGCAGCCTGTCCAGCATGGTGGATACTTTGGGTAAAAGGTTCTGTAAGTCTGCATTCCCCGACCCAGAGTTCTTTTTGGGAAAGCTATCACTGCTCTGTATTCGCTGGAGCAACTTCTGTCCTTCCACATCAAGGTCCTCAATAGGGGCCTTAATGACTTTCTTTTTTAATTGTGAATGCTCCTCTATCATATTGCGAGCACCTTCCAGGTCCTGAGGCATTTCCTTTTTTGACAATATATCTTGCAGCTCCTCCAGTCTGGACAGCATGTGGGTTGCATTGCTAATGTAGTCCTCAAAGGCAACTCTGATTTCTATCCACTCCTCATGGTTGTACTCCAAACAGCCATCAAATTCTGGGGTTAGCTGAGAAGGATCAACTACTTTGGTAAGGCCTTCCAGAGACACCATATTTGTCTAAAAAAATAAAAATGAAAATGAAAAGAGCTGTTACTGAAATGAATTTGAATTTATCTTTCAAGTTTCTGTTTCTCTCTGCTTAAAAGTTGATCATTTTGCTTACAAAGTCCATGTGACAACTTTTTTATACCCTCCTCTTCCGACATCAGTTCTGATTAGCCTCCTGTCTTGTGGGTATTGCCACCAGCCAGAGAAATTTTATTTCTTTCTTACCTCACTACACAGAAGAAAAACCAGCAACCACTCTTTTGGCTGGTGTTTTGAGTGAATTTTGACTTGCGTATTGTAAAGCAGCAGAAGGGTAACAGCAAGGTCTATTATTAACAGAACGTAGAGGAAAACTAATGCTTTACCATTACAAAAAGTACATATGATGGTGTGCACAACCATCTAGTTTATATAAATAAACCACAGTCTGGCCTCATCTACCTCTCCTCTTATCCGGAGCATAATTTATCTGAGACTGCTCAACATGCTAATCAGTGAGCACACTTACACCATGAAATACACAGAAATTCATACACCATAGGGGAAATTACCTCAAACTCAAACTTAGAGCTGCCAAAGTTAGTCCTCTGTTTCTGCCAGAAGTTGTCTGGCTTGATTATCAGTGCAACATGAATACAACATGGGAAGGATTCCTGTAAAATCTTCAGCAGAGGCTTTATGGAGTCCCACTTCGACCCACGCATATCTACAATGACAGTGAATCCTCTTTTACACACTTCCTCACTGCAGAAGAAAGGAGAAAAGGTTATCAGCCAAGTGTTACAAATTCAAACACAGGCAGCACTTTCACTGCAGGACACTCCCTAATTTAAAGTGTGTTAATCTAATGTACAAGCACACCCCTAGGGCCTCACTGTTGACTGAGGCATACAGCAAAATATCTCAGGAAGCTTGCTGTCACCTCACGCTGCCAAACTCTTGCTGGGAGAGGGTATTAAACCTGTTGTTGATTTGATAACCTGCCTTTATCTAATCTTTCCTCTTCCTTGTTTACATCCACAATTCTTCTTCCAGTCCCGTGTCTCTTTCACCCAACATGTACATCAAACTCTTCACTGACTGAAGAACCAACATGCCACTCATTTACAAGAGACTGTAGAACACACGCTTTACTGATGATAATGCTCGTGTTTTTCTAATGATTATGGGGATCCTCTAAAAGGCACAAGTTAGTGTGCTGTTCTACCTACTACTTCTGCAACTTTTTAAATCTCAGATAATATGGGATGATATCTGAGACAGTGTTAAAAAGTGTTAGTCTGCAGACAAAAACCTTTATTGACAATTACTTCTGTAACAGAATCAATTTGTGGATAGATAATGGATTAGAAAGCATTTTATGGCTGTGAAGAAAACCTCATCAATCTGTTTCTACAAAATTTGAGCTTAATTTTGCTGTCCAAAAGTTGGCAGACCTTATACTCAATTTTCCTGGCAACTATTCCGAGAACGGCAGATTTCATTTCTTTTCCTCAGTACCCTTTGCACGCTCATTACGTGCTGCTGACCAAAAGCAGCAATCACCACCACCACCAGAAATTTAGATTTTGTTCCAGGAGAACATCCTGCAAGAACTTGTTAACATGAGAAGGGAAAATATTTCAAAACCGAATCACAGGCAACAGACTGTCAAAAGGGACCAAATGTCCACTGCTGGAATACATGAGTCACATGTATGTTAGTCACATCCCTGCAAGTGACTCTGGAATTTGTGTGGTGAGGTTTAGTGTCCAGAAGTAAAGGATGCTACATTGGCATATCTTGCTGTGTTTTGCCAGATTATCTCTATAAAAATCTCTAGGGCCTATTTTGATGCATATTCATCTATTAGCTTCTCTAGTAACTCAAAGCTCTAAAGAGCCAGAATATATCTCAAACTTGTAAATGAGAAGTCAAATGATTTCAAAAGCAAAAATTTCAAATTCTTCCCCTCCCCCTTCCTCTATCTCCCCAAATCCCCCAGTTTAATCAAAAATAAAGAAAAAAGTAGCAAACACTCTTAAGCTTAAAAAAGTGAAATAAAGACCAGAATAACTGACTTATAAAATGTACTCCTAAAGAAGGCCACAGACATTCTTAACTAGACTTTTTGAAGGTTTCCTCTTTCAGATTTGTTTGTTTATTTCTGTGAGGTTGTTGAGAACACTTTTACATCAGATGCAACGAAGAGTGCCTACAAATTAACATCTTACAGAAATATGCAAGAACTTGCATTCAGGTAGGGTGCCCTGGGGATTTTTTCCAACTATAACGACAACTGCTAGATCGTAAGCAAACATATTCAAGCACAGAGTTGCTCCAGTCTAAACTAACCCTTGGCAGAATGTGAGATAAACTCAGTGTCTTAAGCTCATTTTTCCCCCCAGTTCTACTCCTCAGAACAAAGTTCTATCTGAACAGTTTATATCTACGTAGACACACACACACAAGCACTGGATTTGGTGATTTGTTTAAATAGCACATTGTAATACATGGTTGAAACGTTTGATAACACACTAATATCAGTGCTTTCACAGATCTCTCCACAGTTTTCTCTGAGACCTGCATGAGCAATTCTACATATATGTCTACTCGTTATTTCTGTGTTGTATCAAGAGACTGTAACTCATTTGACATGAAAAGCAGATAGGAGTGTTGTGCTGACCCCAGTCTACACAAGACATACTGAGAATGATCACTAGCGTGTTTCCCATTAATGATGTACTGAAAGCCTTTGAGTTGTATTCACAATTTTTCAACACAGTGACAGCTATGTGGCACGGCAGTGCCATTTCAAAGATATGAACTACATCCAGCTAAAGCACACTAGACATCCTGCCAACAGCCCTCCTTCTACGGGGCAAAGTAATTACCTAGGTCTTTTCCAAAGAGCAGTTTTAAAACCGTAACAGACAGAACTTGGTATAATTTGCTCATTTTCTTACACCCTCTCAGTCTTCTAGCTTGTGAGTGTACTGAAGTACATTGCCTTTGTTTTCCTGTATAGCCTCAGAGTTTATCAAGTGACCACCGCTCACCTAGGAATACAAGCTAGGTATGAAATTAGTCTCCTAAGGTCTTCTTGCCGTATTCTATCGTGATTGCTGCGAGCTGGAAACGTTAGAATGGGGCCTCCACGTTTGTCTCTGCCACCTGAAAAATAAAACAAGTTAATGAAAAAAAAAAAAAAAAAAAAAAAAAAACAACCCCACAGCATAACACCATTCTGGTCCGCAAAAGTAGGATTCATACTGCTTTTGGAAAACCTGAGTCCTACACAACTGAATGCATATCCACTTTAAAAAGATTCCAAGTTAAATGCCAACACTATCATGTAGAGACCAGCTTAAAATTGCATTGTGGGAGTATCAATGAGCACGCTGACACAATTCCTACAATAAGGAAATATCTGTCAAAAAAAAAATGAAACAAAGAATAACTATAGCATGACATTTACATATTACAGATGCATTCAACTTTGATGGGCAGTCTGATATCTCTAGCAGTAGTGCTTTGTTGTATATTTAACTTTTGAATCAGCAGTTACACAGATTAAATTTAATTGTAGAATTATGCTACTTCATTGGCACACATTTAGAGAATACTGAGTGTTAATTTCATTACTAGTACTAAATTTAGCGTACAGTATACTGAAAGAGTACGTGGGTACAATTAAAGCACCTAATTTTTATCTTTCCCCTGTTCTGATGCACAGATTCTGAATTGTTACCTCATAGCTTTTAGGCCAGTTTTCAGGCAGGCCAGGAGCAAATGAATGAAGCCAGTCACTCAAACACCCACCAGTATCCTCTCCAGTGCAGCCTGCTCAGCTCCAGAATGGCCAGTATGCTTCAAAGCTACCAAACATTAGCCCTTACTGCTCTCCTCAGCTACAGATCTACACAATTTAGGTTTCAAATAGAAAACACTACTAATTCCAAGCCCACAGAACAAGTGCTTGATTGCTCAAGGAGGAAATTCTTCTTTCAAAAGCAGCAGCTAGCAGCGAAGAGTGCGCATTGAAGCTTCTCAACACTCTCCAAGGAGTTTAAACAAATCTTCCAGGCCTTTCCTACAGATCAATTACTTTATCATGTTCTTTCCCACATAAATGTGTATATTTTCTGTTATTTTGGATGCCATCTCAATTGGCTCCACGTACACCAAAGAGAACAACGGTTTTTAAAGTACGGTGTACAGATTTGTGATAAATCATATCCTGGAATCTTTATATGTTACAAACAAAATTTGTCACATAAATTTCAGGTCTAGATGAGTCATCAAGAAATTAATACAGCCTTGATTTTTGGCAAAATGAGTTTCACCATCCAGTCTTCAATCAGATACTAAGATTGTAAGTATTAAGCAAAAAAAGCCCCTTAACGCTTTAGAGCATGATCAGTGTCTTTTTCATCTGCTAAACACAGAGCTCTTTTCAGCCTTATGCCTGGAGAGCCAAGCTTAGGCCTTTTCCAATAAATAACTCCCATTTCCTTTCTCCCTGGTGTTCCTGTGTCATACACAAACAGGAATGTTAGAAGTAACAATGTATGAGGCACCAGGTGGGAATTTCCTGTCTCACAATAGCCTTTATTCAACTCAACCCTCTTCTTTGTCTCAGTTTAACAAAAACATATGAAGCTACTGCTTTCATCAGTCAGATGTCCATTTTTACCCCTTTCATACAAAACCAACATATCCTCTTTGTTTATACCAAGATGTGACACACGAGTAGCTGATCAACTCACATGAGTCAACCAACATGAATCAAAGGGCACCAAAATCAAACAGCCTGAGCAGTGCAGGTTTTTTTCTCTTCTTTTTTTTTTTTTTTTTTTTT